>JABUQX010003750.1:10000-19724 GCA_015478945.1 Trachelipus rathkii | reverse complement strand
ATCCGAGGATTATTCAAATCTATATATACGCGTCGAATACATGTGCAAACCCTTTTCACCAACTATACCTCGCATTCATAAACCATTCCAGCCAGAAACATGCTTATTCTGGTTTTCATCCATCCCCTACGAATTCGCTATTCCAACCTACTTTCAACACTTACTACTTCGTCCGTCTTCAGAGACCTATCCTCTAAAGCAAACACTTCCACGCCTTTAACCAATTTCACATCTACCTTTCCTAAATCATTCACATACATCTGACATTTTCCCTCCTTATTCACCTTCTTCTCTATCATCCTTCGATCAGGATGAATAACTATCCCATTTGCACTCAAAAACTTATATATCCCCAAGTAACACATCATACGTTTTCGTTTTCTACTATCAATCACATAAAACTCACTCTCCTCCATGCCTTTCCTCCTATCTAACCACGTCTCTCAAATTGTAACTTCCACTGGTACCAACACATTACTAATTCCTTTAATATGCCCCTACCGACTTCTTTCTGATCTTCCCTTATCTTCATCCTATCATACGCTCCTTTATACACAACACTAACCATACACCCAGTATCAATCAAAGCACGAACCTCAAATATACCTCCACAATAAACCTTAATACTCATACATTCATTCACTGGACCAACTGAAAACACATCGACACTTACATCCCCTATCTGTGACAACCTAACCTCACCTGAGGGTTCACCAGCTGCAACCCTCAAGGCAACTCGTTTCCCGGATTGATTACCCTTACCTGATTATTGACAGTGTTCATCCCTGCCTCACTCACGTTTACATTCCTATTTATTCCCACAGCCTGACCACTAACCGGTTGAACCGGACCACTAACACCATTACCAATACCTTGCACACCAGTGGATTAACCTGACCTGCCCCTCCTGGTGTGCCTCACAACTCTAGCACCATTCCAGAGCCCAACTATGCCCTATTGTTTTTGTTCCCACATGTTCATGACAAGTGTTCTTAGGGGACCCACACATCTAGAAAAATGCCCCGTCGATACCCACAGTTCCCACATGACTGGTTGCCTCGCTCCTACTCCCTGTGGACAATCCGCACCCTAAGGATCCAACCTCCGCATTTTCTCCTACACCTCAGCCCTGTTGTCGGGTCCGCACAGTTCATGCCAAATTGACCCACTTGCCCACAGCTTAAAACAAGCACCAGTTGCCCAGTCTACATTCTGAAAATCACATTGACCCATTTTCCCCACAACGGGAAAAACACTTCACATCCCGTATTCACACCCACAGTTCTCTTGGTTCCCTCGGAACCTCTAATCCCTTGACCGCGTGATTATACCCTGACTTGTTATAACCATCGCTTCGCCTCTTGCATTCACATTTTCCACCCAACTTGACGGACCAGCCAAAATTAACCCAACCACCCTCCTTGCATGTTCACCTGGTCTTTCATCACCTCTCAAAACCACCGTAAAAGATCTTCCAAAAACGTTTTCACGCATTTAACCTTCGTAGGGGTTTGCCTTCAGTGCGTTCTCTATAGATTCTATACTGAGGGGAGGTGGAAGCTCCTTTGCATTCGCATACTCTTTCCGTAAGACGTCTACGCCCCTGGACTCGTTTTCAATCTCCTCGTCGAGCTCGCCTTCAAACTCCCTATCTTCTACAATTTCCAAAACATCTTCCCAAGTCAAGCGCTCTCTTGCCCATCTCATTTTCTCTTTCCTTCGCAAATTTACATACTCCGCCACTGAGGTAGGAACAGTCTCTAAAAACTTTTTCAACAATCTCTTGTTCCCATCCACATCATCATCCCCAAATTTCTTTCTCGCCAAGGTTTCCAATCGGTGTGCGCGTACATATCAATCCTTTCATTCTTTCCACGCCTAGCCTTATCAAAATCATTCACCTTTCTATACTTCACTACTCATTTCACTGTATTAACCTGGTCCATTATCCTCTGTTTTACCACTTCATACTTTGGCTCACCCACACTGACAGCCTTATAAAATTCCAGCATTCGCCCCTCTAAAAATTCGTCCAACTCTTTTACCCAAAACACCTTATTCTCTTCAAACTTCTCCCGACAATAACCCTCATATTCCCTAAAGAACTCCTCAACCTCTTTTGTACCATACACCTTCTTTCTATTAATGTTTGGAACTTTAAGGTTTTCCTCTCTCTTTGACATAGTCATGGCCTCAACTTTTTTGCTTTATTTATTTTCAAACATTCACCTCACTTGCTTGAACTAGCAAGTCCAGCAAACATTAAAATTTCTCTTCGGTATCTCGACGAGTACCCCATATCATCAAAATTTGGAATGTTATTAATACTTCGTCAGCATATATATATAATAAGTCTTGGAATCATGAACCTTTTGAACAATTTTCCCATTCTTCTCAGTTTTCCCATTCACCACCTTATTTACATCCTTCTCTCCTCAGCCCCATCATCCTCACTCACATAACTTAAATCATCATCCTGGTTCATCACTCTCTCGTCCTTCTTTTCCACCTTCTTCCCATTCGTCTTTACATTTCTTTTTTACGTCTACTACCTTTGGAGTAGGAGGTCACCCTTTGTTGGGTTCCATTTGATACCGTTCTCTCGAATCTCATCACTATCCTTTGATTCACCATTTCTTCTATTTTAATATAGCCATTTTCTCTCAAATCTTTCTTCCGTTCGTTTCTCTGTCGTAAGTCATTTCCCTTGATAATTCTCTGACCGCCCCACCGTTCTCAATAATTCTTCATGTCTCTTTCTCTTTTCTTCCGTAAAGCTTCCGTTATATTCTATCTACCTCACCCTTTAATTTCCTCAACCGTAGCCATTTCTACACGTATATTACAACAACCAATCCTTTACTACTCTCTTACTATTACTACTTTTACACTACGTTATGACTTACTATAAAAACGTATTACGTATTTACACCCCTCACCTATCCGTCGAGACAGCCCCACGTTGGGCGCCACAATATCGTAACAAAGTTTTTACGTTAATAAACCTTACAAAATTTGAAGTTGTTAAGATGGTCGTGTAGGCTGCCTTCCAGGATTAATGTAGAGTGATAACAACAACAAAACACCGACCATACACCTTAATTTATTACACACAGATAAAGCTACCTACACCTATTGTATTTCTCCGAAAATTATACAACCAAAATAAGTTATTATAAGGTATTAACAATTTGTATACACACAAATCAAATACCACTACCACTTTATTACTTTACCCAGTATCCCAATACCAAAACACCAATCCACCACCAGATATTACAGTATACCATATAGTATACTACTAATTAATGCTATACCTACAACCTATGAAAGTTTATACATTTACCTAATTTGAGCCATTTATTCCCTATGAAATAAAAATGAATTATTCAATTTAACGAAACAATTGTCAATTTTGGTAAAGTTTTGGTTTATGCAACACAACAGTGTTATGTTTAATAGTTTAGTTTGCACTTCACTGCACTATTTAAGGTTCTTATTTCTAACGTTAAAATTTATTATAGCAAATACTTACATATTGTGGAATTAAAAGTAATTGAAAAAGCTTTCTCAATTATCCCAATTAATATTTAAAATACTAGATAGAAAAAATTTAAAATTCATCGTATTTAATGTTTCAAAATGTTGTTTCAAAATAGAAACGTAATTTTGAATCAAGTTTTCTTTCAAAGGTTTAAGGTTCAATTCTCAAATAGAAATTCAATAGAAAAGCTCTGCTCCTTAGTTAAAGGGTAAAGCCGATTTTCAAATTTTTTAGTGCTTCACGTGTATTAACTTTGTTCGCTTTTCTAATATAAATCTCTTATTTTAGTTTCCATATTTCAATTTCTATGTTTCAGTTAGTCATTAGTTATTAATACAGCCTGTTGCCTTTTAAGTTTTATATTAAGTGCACCGCACCATTAAGTTTTTAGTTGGTACCAAGTACCATAAACGGAGCCACAAGAACAGCTACCGGAGCAACTTCAGACACAGGGCCAGTGCAGGAAAAAAAAAACTGAAATGAAATAAAAATAAACAAATCCTAACATGACAACAAAATTAAATAAATGAATTGTATAAGAAATTAAAAAATAAATTAAACAATAATTATCATCAAGTGAATTACTATAAAATCAATATCAAATTTTAACATTAACATTAACTTCATAAATTAATCATTAATCATATTCAAGCAAATAAATTTAAAATAAGCAATCATTTAAAATTCAAAAAAATTTAATGAAAAAATTTCAAAGACTCAATTAATTTTAAATAAAAAAATTTATAAATAGAAAAGAAAAAATACAAAATAATACTTAATAGCTACCTGGCCAATAGAATTGTTAATGACCAGTTTTTTTCCCGAACCTCTACTTCTTACTTCAATCGAATACCGTCCCGAACCAGAAACTTCCACAAACCTCCACTACTTGGCTTCAAACCTTTAAAACAAAAAAAATCTACTAAGACCAAGAAAAATTAACATTAATAAAATAATTAAAGTAATAAGAAAAATAAATACCCGTACCATAGAAAGATTCTGAATCCACAAGAAAAAGATTCCACAGAATTATTAACCTCTTCACCAATCTACAGGAACAGGATACCATCAATCACATTCAGAATACCTTTAGAATCTCAAAAACTCAAATCTCAAAAATATTAATTAATAATTCCTACGGAAGAAAATAATATATACATAAAACATCAATTAATTAACAGTAATCTACAATCATTCACATTTATTTCATTCAGAAGTGAAAGAGCGATGGATGCCGCGAAACTAGGAATAAGAGGAGGAGGAATATAAGGACCACTATGTTCCTCTACTGAAGTCGGCAGAACACCCATCACTCACAGCAAACACAATTATTCTCCCCCCTCATAAACACCCTCATACATGACAAAATTAAAAAATACTAAATATAAAATATAAATTAATATGATACCATAAACAGAACTACCACTAAGGGCAGCTCACTACATCCCTCCCACCTAAGTTTGTAATCATATTTCAACAATCAGGTCATGGATGATCGCCGTGGACATGACCCAGCCGATCATTTTACAAGCACCTCTAACTCCGGGACGTTTCTCATATCCTCACCTGTTCACTGGGCTTTAATTCTCCCACTTCTTCTTTCATCAATACTCTACTCTTTCATTCACCACCTTCCTTCCTTAGGTAATAGCTTCAACATTTCTGGCAATCTCTTTCTTCGATCTCTTCTCATCCTGGCATTCGCCTTTATAACATTCACTATTTCATCCAATTTAAACGTTTAATATTTTTTACGTCAAATTCAAATTCCATATGCACACTTCTATCTCTGATATTTCTCAATCCTGCTAACACACTCATTTTCATCCAACGGAAACTTGCAAACTGTGTAGGTACTTTTTCTCAAACTCTGCTCGTTATTCCCATTGTCCCACCAAAATCCTGAAAAATACTCATCATTCTCATTATCATCGTTAAATAACACCTTTAACCTACTCACATTACCCGATATTCCTCTTTTGCGCTTCTTTTTCTGTATCTCTTCCACCAACACTAATTCTTTCCCCTTTAACCACAAATCATCCACTATACCGCCAATTTCCCCTTCATTCAAAAAAATCCGGGTCCCCCCCTCATACACCAGAAACTTATATACAGGATGAATCTTAAGAATACCCAGGGGGGTTCCCTCCACGACCTCACTGTACTTGATGGCCGAAACCATTCGTACCACATCTTCTCAACCCCCAACAAATAACTTAACCCCATTAGACATAAACCACTTGTTACAATATACGGCCCTTCAAACTTTTCTCTCAATCTTACTCACATTCAAAACCGACCCTTTCCTCATCACTTCCTTAAAACCTTATCCCCTACCTTAAAACTGGCAAACTTTAAACTACCCTTTCTCCAAACGTCCCTATCACCTTCAGGTAACCCAAGCCTGGGTTTCACAAACCTCTCGAAATTCATCACATACATACAAGGAGACATACCAGTTGCTCTATGCACAGTCATATTATAAGCCCACAACACTCTTCCTAACCAATAATCCCAATCATTCTCTTTCACTCATCATTCGTAACATCTCACTCAACGTCCGAATCGTTCTCTCTGCTAACCCATTCGAACTCGGCATATACGGCGTCGTTCTCACATGTTCAATGCCCCAATCACTCAACACTTGCTCAAACGCCTGCCCTACAAACTCCGGTCCATTATCACTCAACATTCGCTTCGGTTTACATACACACATCGGCAACAAAACTTCCCTTACCACCCTAGCCACATTCGCACTAGTCTTATTCTTCACCGGCACAGCATATGCAAACTTACTCTTATGGTCCACCATCACAACCATTCCTACATACCCACATGCGGTCACCGGTAATGAAACACAATCAATCACCACTAACTCAAAAGGTTCACTCACGTCCATTCGCAACACAGGAGGTTTCACATACATTCTCTGATACTTCCCTTTCTGACATTCCTCACACGTAGTCGCTACATCATTCACTATCTTCCTTAACCAAGGGTTAAACACTCGCTCTTTCATACATTCCCACAATTTAAACTTCCCCATGTGACCAAACCTACGGTGAATCACTAACGCCATCCCTACTGTACCAACTACAGAAAACACTGGTACATACAAATCCTCCTCTCGTACCTTCCTAATATAATAAACCACATCAGCACACACAACAAACCTTTTCGCAAACACCCTAAATCTCTATCAACCTGGTGTCACCTGCACCACTCCTTACCCGACACCCTACATTTCTTACTCACAGACCAGGCATTCCTCTTGCATTATCCTCGATATCTCTTCATGCTTAAGAGTTCTTCCATCCACACACCAACTCTCACGCATGCAACAAATCAACAGCACAACTATTCTCCTCTGCCATTCTAACAAATCTCACGACTTCCTTCAGCAACCGTTCATGTCCCTACAATCTACGGACAACCTATTCACCCTCAAAAAGTCAATCCCAAACAAAAAACATAGGGATTCGCTCCTCGTCAGCACAACAAACCTATGTTCCACTTCCCCTAGCGTTCCTATTTCTACCTTTAACAAAACCTCTTCAAAAGCGACAAAATCACCTGACCCAATCCCTTTAATCTTCACATTCGCACTTCTCCTCTCAATCTGCCACGTCACTCGCTCAATCTCTCGTACCACAATGCATTCACTAAGGAAATCTGAGCCCCAGTATCAATCACAAAATATTCTCCCATTCACCTGCACTTTCACCTCCATTTCTTCCACTTATCCCATGCTCGCACTACACAACCTCTTCGATTCCCCTGACAAATCATTTTCACATTTTTCTCAATCACCCTCTACCAGACACCCTCCAACCGATTCATACATATTCCCTATCAAACTCTTTTTCTCGATTACCCAATTGTAATGTACGCCACTTAAACACTGTAAATGAAGCTCGCCCACTTTTGCACCCTTAACACCCTCGCTCCTATACAAAACCGGTCTCTCGCCACCATAATGCACACATACAACTACCTTAAACAACTTACTCACAACAATCAGTACCTCTTGCACCGGAAGCACACCTACATTACACATAGCCTTTAACTCCTTCATAAAATATTTCACCTTCCTAATCCTTATTTGCTCAGGTTTCTTACACACCTCAGTCATAACTTCCCTCCGCAATTCTTCTATACTCTCAGGCACTCTCGAAACCAACCTATCCCTAGCTAAGTCCTGTAACCCATACAACACACTTTCGAACATAGAATCACCCCCACCCTGACTTTCTTTTCCCTTCATCAATCCCTTAGGTAAATAATCCGGGTCTATCACTACCTTTTCATTCATACTCTCACTCCCAGGCATTCTTGACATCAAATCAGCAATCTCATTCCTTTCACCCGGCACATACTCAACCACAATCAAAATCACTCAAATCTTCCAAAGTTCTTGCAAGCCGACTATCAACAATCCTCATTCTCTGCAAATACACCAAGGGTTGGTGATCCGTTCGCACAACAAACTTAATCCCATACAAAAACGGACGCAACGACTTCAAACAAAACCTCAAAGCAGCCAACTCTCTTTCAATCGTGGAATACTTTCGCTCCGTCATACTAAACGCTTTTGAAACATACGCAATCACTCGTTTTCTTTCAATCCCATCAATCACCTGTTCTTGCATCAAACAACCCCCCATACAATACCCACTTGCATCCGTATACACTTCCAGAGGTTTCGCATTCTCACTATAATCCGGATAGGCCAGCTCTACATCCTTCGCGACTTCCGCTTTCAACTTTTCAAACGCTTCATTTCATCTATCAATTCACTTCACAATTGTACTCTCTTTTTCCCAGTCCAATTCAGTCAAGGGTTTCATACTCCGAACAATCTTTCATAAACTTCCTTCCAAATTCTACCAAACCTAAAAATCCTCTCAACTCTCTAACATTCCTCGGCTTTGGAAACTGCCGAACTTTCTCAATAAACTTTTCCGCTTTCTTTAAACCAGTCGCACACACCTTGTGTCCCAAGAATTCAACTTCATCAGCAAACCACTCACACTTCTCAACTTTCACTTTATACCTATCTCCTCTAACTTTTTCAACATATCATTCACTAACTTTAAATGTTCAGGGAAAGATTCATTCATCACCAATATATCATCTATAAACCATCACATTCTTACTTGGAAATCATTCATAACACATCTCGCCCTCTGGAATGCTGCTGAGCATTCGCTTAAACGCCAAAAACTCAAATTTCTAACTGATAATGCCGCTTTCGAAAAGGCAGTCACACACCTACTATCCTTTTCCACTGGCATCTGATAGTACCCTCGCACCAGATCCATTTTCGTAAATACTTTCATTCCATACAAACTATACACGCACTCTGAAACTACACACATAGGGAACCTATCTTTCACAGTCTTTTCATTCACTTTACGATAATCAATACACAACCTCAATCGTCCATCAGGCTTTCGCACAGGCACAATCGGACTATTCCACGGACTCTCACTCTCTTCTAATACACCTATTCGCTTTAACTCTTCACACTGCTCTTCAATCTCATTCGCAACTGGGGGGGGAAAGTGACGAGGTCGCTGGTAAATGGGGGTATCTTCCGCTAACACTATGCGAAACGCCGGCAATTTTGCATCCCCAAAATCTCATCGCCCTGGCTCAGCGCTTTTCTTCTTTCCCATAACATTCGTAAAACCTTTTTGTCTCCTTACTCATTCAACCTCCGGTAATCTACTTTATCAACCATTTCATCATACACCCAATCCCTTTTCTTCTCAATATCACCAAAGCAAACACACGCATTAATTCTCTCCTCGAATTCTTAATACAAAAACATGAATACAAAACTCCAATTCACATCACCAACCCTTATACCTCTCACTCCTTCTTTTTCACATCAGGCCCCTTTGCATACATACCCTAGGATTATTCAAATCTATTTATACCATCAATACATGTGCAACCCCTTTTCCCCTATACTCGCATCATAACCATCCACAGAAACATGATTCTGTTTTCCAACATCCACACCCACATTGTATTCCAACCTATACTTCCACCTTACTATTCACCCGTCTTTAAGGACCTACCTTAAAGCAAACACTTCCCACCCTTTAAAACCATTTCACATCTACATTCCTAATCCATTCACATACATCTGACAATTTCCATCCTTATTCA
>JABUQX010003750.1:2500-5000 GCA_015478945.1 Trachelipus rathkii | reverse complement strand
CAATGAGTATAATTTAAAGCATTAATGCAGTTCGAATAACTGCAATTGAGATCGTAATTTATTGGCTGTTAACATGCTGTGATTTTATGGCTGGCATTTGCCTTAGCTTTAACAGGTCTGGATAAGCCCACGGCTAACATATTCCCAATTCTATAAATGTTATATATATTTATATAAATTTATGAGTTCCTAAGAACCTAGTAAACATCATACAGATAAGTCTATTCTTAAGTATTTTATGAAGTTAGAAGCTATAATTTTTTTTTTTTTTTAAATAAGATTTTAAATTTATGAGAAGCGGTTTAAGACTTTTTCCAAATAATTTTAATAAAATACTGTTGAGATTATCAAAATTTATTTAAAAGTATTATTAAAATTTTCGGAGAGTTAATTTTTAATTTTTTAAATGAAATATTGGAAATTATTAAAATTAATTGTAATGATTACCAAGATTTCACGAAAATAATTTCAATAAAAACTGTTGGTTGAAGATTATTTAAAAATCAATGAGGATCGGCGTGCAAAATCGATTTATGTACTACAAGGAGGAAATTTGAATTATGTCAAAGGAGAATTTTATCATTTATACGGAAAACGATAAATAGATCAGCGTCTTTTACGAGAACTATTATCTAAATTTACTTATGCAATGATACTTATTATCGTTACAATGGAGTAAACTTCTTTTAGCGAAGTTGATTACTAATGAGTTGTCTCTTAATGCAGTAGCACCTAATATAACTGGATAAGGCATCAGTTCTGCCGGGATGACTAAAAAGATAACTGGCTGGGTACGATAATCAGTATCTTGGAAATATATAGGTGTGTTTATGTAAGAATTTATGTGGACATTAATTCTAAGTTCAAGATCAAGGATCAACCTACTTAAAGATTGAATCCCTATTTCCGCGGATGGACGCACGGGTACATTTTTCAAAAGATCATCTAATACAGTAGTGCTAATGAGACTCATTCCAGCACCATTGTCAATCATGCATTTAGAAACACCAGAGTTATTTGGGGAAAAGGAAACAGGGGTTACCAAAGGTGGTTCTTTGGTATACATTTTGGTATTATTCTCCTTAATAGGGGAAACGGGAGGCTGTGTCACAGTGGTAACAGTGGTTAAGGATACTTCAGTAAGTTGAGTTTTGTCCATGTCAGTGGCAGTGTCAGTGTCAGTGTCAGTGTCAGTGGTTTGTATGTCAGAGAAAACTGTAATGGAATTAATTACTGGAATAATCTCTTCAGAATGCTTCTTTTCTGTGGAGATTAAGGGTTTGTCATCGAGTCGTGATGTCTGAGGTTGTGATTCGTAAGATACGTCAGTCACGGGAGTGGAAGGCTGTGTATTAATCTTTTCCACTGGCCTTCCTTATAGCTCGCGCAGGGGGTAACTTTCAGTCGGAAGTCGTTGGGATTCAGTGGTCATTTGCCTAGGGCAGGTGTCCTTTGGGGACTTTAATGTCCCAGTGAGGCAATTACGCGTTTGGGAGGCGAGGGCGACGAAGAGGAGTCCTCCGTTTTGACATTCGGCCTTTAGCATGTCCTTTCTGTTTTTGCAGTAACTGCCAAAGACCAGGAGGTACTTGTAGCATTCTCGCATGTCGTGTCCCGGAATACCGCAGTAATCACACACAAGATCTGTAGGTGTGCGATGATCAACAATGCGAGAAGAGGTTTGGGAAGTTTCAGAGGAATGTGGACTAAATTGGGTATCTCTATAATAACGAGAACCTGTGGTTTTCTTAGGAGAACTACGAGATTGAAAATGACGGGATGAAGGTCTGAAACTACGGGAATTATATATCTTCCAAGAATCTTCTCTTTGATGAAGAATTTCCACCATTTTAGTGGTGTTTTGAAGGAGTTGAGTTAAAAGATTAATATTTTCTTTTAACATATCTAACTGTAAGGTTATGTGGTCGTCTGGGAAGTCTGATCTGTCAAACGGTCGTTGAGTCTGAGATCTAAAATACGGGGGTGGTCTATTTTGAGAACCATAAAAGTCACCGTTTGGGTATTTATTATGAGAATTCACACGGGCATAATTATGGGAATAATTACGAGGATAAGTGAAGAAATTTCCGCGTGCGCGCTTAGGGATCGGAATATACGAATTCATGCTTTCGCTGTTTGAGCATTTGTCACCGTATGATCCATAGCTTTGCGAATAAAAAGTCCGAGAATTACGGAATGGACTTTCTTGTAAAAGAGTCGTTTTATAATAATCATTATCGATCCTATCTGAAATATAATCATCCGAATACATGTTCGTATTACGGATAAGTCGAGGAGGTAACGGCGAAAAACCAGGAGGAACCGAACCGAAAGTATGAGAATTATTGAACAGAGAAGGATGGTGATTTTCATGCCTTCCATGTTCTCTATATTGAGACTGAGATTTAAATAAATCCTTTTCCTGAATTAAGTCTTTCAACATTGTGAAAAGACAAGAAAAACCGAGAATCGCGATTAATATAATGTGAATAAAGTCACA
>JABUQX010003749.1:12500-31495 GCA_015478945.1 Trachelipus rathkii | reverse complement strand
AGGGTCTCATCTGCCCTTGTATGGAGTACTCTTCTCATATCTGGGAGGGGGCTCTGGTTTCACCTGGCTTTGAACAGGGTCAAGTCAAGCCAAAAGGCTTATAAACTGTTCTGTACTTTCCAGTTCACTTGACCCCCTCTATCTTTGAGGCGCGATGTTGGTACTTTATCTCTTTCTATAGGTACCGCAGCGTCAGGTGTTCGAGGGAACCTTATCACCCGCATACCACCACCTTTACGACGCCCTCAGTAAAAGGTGCTGTGTCTGCGCACGAGTTTTGTGTAAATAACCTAAGCTAGTTCGCTGCGGTGCTTTCTTCTTTCTTGCCACCTCTGTTCTGTTTAATTCTCTTCCATCTTCTTGTTTCCTGCTGAATTTATTCTCCTCACTTTAAAGCCCGGTGTCTGTGCTCATCTGCGTAATTTGCGCTAGCGGATGAAATTTTGGCTTGCAACACCCCCTCCCTGAATAGGGCTCTGCCCGTGAGTGGTGGTGGTGACAACTGTAAAATATATATATATATATATATATATATATATATATATATATATAGATATATGCCAGCATATATAGTTATATGAGCAGGTATATATATATATATATATATGTATATATATATATATATAGCAAGATAGTTAGTATATAGCATATATGTTATTATATTATTGTTACAGTTGTTATTATATATAAGGCTATTACTATTATTATTGCTATATATATATATATATACAGAGCGTTATTAAGGTTAGCTGGCTATTGCCATATTATTACTATTATACAGTTATATTATAATATATTATTACATATATTATTATATGCTATATATATATATATATTATATATATATATATATATATATATATATATTATTATTATTATATATACATATATACATATATTACGTTATATAAGAAATTTTTAATTCAAACCTCAAAGAGTAAACATCCGCATCCGCATCCGCATCCGCATCATTCCTCATCTACTTTAAGATCCACATCCGCATCCCCTCATCCTCTTTAAGATCCGCATCCGCATCCGCATCCGCAAACAGCCAAATTTGCAATCTTGCCCATCACTAATATATATATATGAGTATATATAGAAAGAGTAGCATATATATATATATATATATATATATATATGTATATATATATATATATATATATATGCTATATATATACATATATATTATTATACATATTATTATATATATTTACATACATATATTATTATTATTAGTATATTGTTGGTTGTTACATACATACAGGGAAGCAGTTGGGTATATGCTATATACAAGCTATTATTGTTGGTTATTGTTATTACATATTACATATATTATATAAAAATATTATGTTGGCTATTATTATTAGTTGGCTATTACATGGCTAAGTTATAGCATAAGAGTTGAATACAGCATACAGCAAAAGTTATGATATTATGCTGATATTACATATATATATATATATTATTATTAATGTACATACATACATATATATATATATATAAGAGTAGCATTTAAGCAGTATATATCTATATATATATATATATATATATATATATATATATATATATATATATATACCGGGTAATGCTGTAATACTCTCAGTCTTATTTCAGAAATCAGATTGCAATTTTCATTCGTATATTAGACTTTGCCGCTGTAACTGAATTTCAGTTACTGAAATCATGGACATTAGGAGATTTTTAGAGAAGAAAGGTAAGACACTTGGCTTTGTTTCACTTTTGAATTTCTGTAACAAATAGGGTTTTAATTAAAGAAGTATAACTTCTTTGAAATAATAATCTATCATTCAATTTGTACTTCTTATATTCCTTTGGGCAGCCTCTAACTACAGAAAATTATATATATATAGGTAAATATATATATATATATATATATATATATATATATATATATATGAGTTATATATAGTTATATATATATATATATATTAAGTTATATATATATATATATATATATATATATATATTATATATATATATATATATATATATACAGGGTGATTCAAAACCTCTGCGACAAACTCGGAGAGCTGATAGAGTAAACGATAAGGAACATTTATTGTTAAATACCCTATGTTGTATGACGCTTTGTTTCAAAGTTACGGACGATTGAAGGTACACTAGTTTATGTTGTGTCACGCGTCATCGCATGTAGGTTACTGACGATTTAGGTTACTCAATTTTAATGTGTTTGTGCGTGCGTACATGTGTGTACGCTTAACGTCCTTCGGAAACACATGGCAATACCTTTACCTTGCCCAATTCATCGTTGATTCAGTACAGTGTAGGCATCGATTACGAATGGATCACTACACTCTTCCCCGAGTTAACAGACATGATAATGTGTTACGGTGCGGCGAACGGAAATAGACGAAGAGCACCCCATGTACCGGGAACGGTTTCACACAGAAATCACCCCCACCACACAATGTTTGCTCGCCTTCATCATCGGAGCCTTCGAGATAATGGGACCCTCGTCCCTGGTGCATTGGTGGAGGACCGCGTAATACGAGGGACTCCTGTGTTTGAAGAAGATGTGCTTAGAGAGTCGCCAACGACCCGTCGACTGGCACACGCGCCATTGCCCATGCCATGGGTTCAAATCAGTCGTCTGTGTGGTTCGGGTCTTGCAAGAGTAAAGCCTCCATGCATACCACTACAGATAGTACAAGGACTTGGGCCAAACAACTTCGCACTCCGTGTGCGATTTGCCCGGTTGTTTCTGCAACGGAGCATTGATAATCCGGCTTTCCTGCACATGTCTTTTTTACCGATGAGGCGTGCTTCACACGTGATGGCTACTTCAACAGCAGAAGCAGCCACATATGGGACGAGGACAATCCGCACGCAATGTTCATCAGAGTTCACCAGGCGAAATTTACCGTAAACATCTGGGGTGGAATTCTTGGGAATTATCTGCTGGGACCTGTCATCATTCCACACCGTTTGTATGTCCCTGCGTACCTGCAACTACTCCAGAACACGCTTCCGCAGCTCATTGACGACATACCCCCTTGCGACCTGCAGAGACACATGTGGTTCCAACATGATGGCACTCCAGCGCACTTCAGCCACCAAACTGGCGCATCTGAAAAGAGTCTACACTGACAAATGGATAGGGAGAGGGGGACCTGTTGCGTGGCCTTCAAGATCGCCCGACCTCACGCCCCTAGATTATTTTCTTTGGGGGCATGTGAAGATTGTTGTGTACATTAACCCAGTCAACACAAGAAAGGAACTGATTAAGCGAATATTCACTGGTTTGATCAAATCAGACGTAGTGAGGGCATGTTCGGTAGAATCCGACAGGCAATGGCACGGTGATGTAACGAATGTAATCAGGTACAGGGCAGACACTTTGAACACCTCCTGTAATATTCCCCAATAAATGATTTCATAACAAGCTACCATTGTTTGCTTTACAACCTCGAGTCAAAACACATTCGTTGTTTAACAAAATATCCTTATTGTTACCTCTATCAACCCTCGGAGTACACAGATGCACACATACATAACATTAGAATAACCAAAATCTCCGGTTACGAAGTAACGACGCGTCAAACAACATCACGTGGTTTACCTTACATCATCCGTAACTGGGAACGCAGCGTCATACAACATAGCTTATTTAACAATTAATGTTCCTTATCAGCCTGAGTTTACGTGCAGAGGTTTTGAATCACCCTTATACTATATATATGTTATATATATTATATATATATATTATATATATATATATATATATATATATATTATATTATTATATATATATATATATATATATATATATATATAGTATATATAAAGAAATAAATAGTATGTTGGTTATATATAGTTACTATATATATATAGGTATATGTATATATATACATATATATATATATATATATAGCAGTTATATATATATATATATATAGTATATATATATATATATATATATATATGATATATATATATATATATATATATATATATATATATATATCGAAGAGAAAACGTGAATCAGCCCTAGGCCTCCTGGGCCTAGTGATAGCGGAAAAGAGAAGGTAGTTTCTGATCCACAATCAGAGTTGGGCCCTTCAACTTCAAAGCATATGGGAGTAGGCAGGATTTCATTTAGGGGGGCAAAGGTTGATTGATATATATATATATATATATATATATATATATATATATATATAGATATATATATGTATATATATATATATGGTTATTATATATATATATATATATATATATATATACAGTATATATATATATATATATATATATATATATAAGCATATATATATATATATATATATATATATATATATATATATAGCAAAGAAAGAAAAAGTATATATATATATATATATATATTATATATATAAATATATATATTATATTTATATATGTATATATATATATATATATGTTATATATATATATATATATATATATATATATATATATATATCAGAGGCATACCTTAAAACTTTAGAGTGCAAACGCAAAAGCGCAAAGTGGGAAAATTTAGTCCGCAAGCGCAAAGCGCACATGATATTAGTCCGCATGCGCAAAGCGCACATGTCTGCAAATCAAATTTTTTTAAAAAAACAACAAAATTTACTAGCAAAAAAATATAAAAATAAAGCGCAAGTATTTATATTATAAATTATTTAATTTTAATTGAAAGATTCAAATATATATAACAAAAAATGAGAAAGATTTAATCTTATTAAATTATCTGTGATCTCTTCCTCCCCTCGTTCTCCTCTTGCATTCTGAATAGGTTCATATTCCCTTTAACTTTCATAAAGATAAATTTTCAAAATTGATGGATGCCATGGTTGCCCTTTGGTCTTAGAATGTCAGAGCCTTGACTAAACAACATCTCCACGGCCGCTGAGCTGGGTAATGGGGTTATTATACTTAATAAACAAGTCCACCAGACCTCCTGGTATTCACACGGAAACAGGTTCCTAGTGAGAGGGGTACTGTGGTGAACATTTACTGCAGCCTAGCTATCCAAGATTTGTCCCAACTTCTCCTCCAGAGGTGTCTGCTGGATATATGGACCCTTCAGTTTCTGAAATATTTAGAAATGGTATCAAGAACTCAAATCTTTTAAGTTTCCTTGAACATTATGGGCCATGTAAGGAAGAAAAACACATTTAATAATATATAATTGTGTATATATATAAGATATATATACTTTGTATTGTTATGTATATATATATATATATATATATATATATATATATATATATATATATATATATATATATATATATATATATATATATATATATATATATATATATATATAATAACAAGTACAAGAGATGCTTAAAGTTTGTCACAAAATATTAAAAAATAACTCGCCATAAATGGGTCACTTTCAGACTCAGCCCCATCACCTTCAGTGCCTTAAAGTTTAAAGAGTAAGATTCGATGCAATATTATACTTTATTTTCTTCAAGTATCCTGCTGTTGGCAGCTTGGTACTTCCCTCATTTAACCTACGTATACCACTCCGAGTTTGAAGTGAAGATACAGGGCTCTGCTGCCATAAGCAAATCAAAATCATCAAAAAGACTGCTGAACCTCGGTTCAAAACCCTTTTCTTTCCCCTTTGTTTGCCTTTGGTTGCTTTAGGAAATAGTTGACTAAGCTTTTGGCATAGTTAAATTTTTCCACCTCTCATTGCATTTCCCCGATCTTGTCCTTGAGGAGGAAGAGGTTAGTTAATAGGACTCCCGCGTACGCAATCTTCTCTTCCTGCAACATATCAAGCCTAACAGCAATAGGTGCCATTATTTCGATGTACTCCGCAATTACCTCCTTATTACTTTATTAAGTACTGGAAGACAAGGCTTTTGCTCCAGACAAATATTGTTGATATGTGTCATGCGACCATCAAGGTTCTAAGAGGTCTTTTATAGAATCGTATATGGAGTTCCAGCGAGTAACAACTTGGTGTTTAAGCTTTGTTCCCAACTACTTCTTAATTCTAATAGCAGTTGTAGTTTTCCTGTTTTGGGCAATCCACAATTCTGGGCTTTGATAAGTGTCTTATTAAATGGATATCGATCCTTGACACTAGAGGACCAGCGAGAAACATTTCGAAACATCCTTAGTAGCCAAGATGTTTAATGTAGGAAATGCAGCGGCGATGTTTAATTAGGCAATGCATCATGTTCTTCGAGCAGATTTTCTTAGCTGGAGTGGTTTTGTCTGCAGAACCTCTGTGTCACTAATTTGCTCCATCTCATCAGAATCACTATCTCTGCAATCGGTGCCTGTTCTTCTCCTCTTCGTCACCCGTTTCTGCATGAGCATCCACCCGAAAGGCTGAACAGAAATAGCACCGTTATATGTTGTAATGCAGACAACCTGAATATAATTTTTTTAATTTAGTTGTTTCCTTTATTAATTTGAGTTATAATTTTTATTTCTTTCAGCATTACGTTATTATTTCATATTGATTTTTACTAACCTATGCTCAATGCTAAATTGTTGATGAATATCCGTAATATTGTTGGCTAGGACTGTGCTGGTCTGAGAAACAGATAACTCTCTACAGGCAAAGAGAGCCTTCTCTCTCTCTCTCTCTCTCTCTCTCTCTCTCTCTCTCTCTCTCTCTCTCTCTCTTCAAAGTATTCAAATTAATCCAGTGAACCGTCATCCCCAGAAAACTCCTGTTTGTTGTTCCCAGTCCAGCTGTCTGCGGTTGTGGCCGCATAACTGACCTTACTGATAATGTTGGTTAAATCAACCTTCCATATTATGCATATGACATCAAGATCCCTCGTCACTTTTCTTCTGGAGGGGAGATGGAAATCAGAGTTCAGGTAGGACAGAAATTCGACAAAGAACTCAGACTCCACAATGTGAATAGGCCCAATGTCATGTGGCAGAAATCTAGAAACAAAAATATTTGATGAGAAATGATATTAATGACAAATGAAACTTGGTATTTTTGTATGGACTGTATTCTGTTAGTTTTTTAACCTGTTAGTTGTGACACAACTTATAGTTAACCTGTACTTAAAATAAAACACTTACTTATAAAGCAACTCAAGAGCTCTCTTCTATTTAAATATTTTCAACATAGACTGGAGAATGATGGTCTGATGTTTTTTGCTGGGTGTCTCACTGTCTGTTGAGCAGCTCCGGGCCCGCTTTGACCCTCCTTCAATTGCAGTACACAGCTCCTTGTGCAAAGAAGGATGTTTCTAAAGAAATTTACAAAGCTAAAATCCTTATTCATATAAATAAAATATGTGAAATATTTAATGGTTGAATTTTAAAATTAAAAAGAAATAAAATTCAAATAAAAAGTATCGGCGTAAGGTACTTAGATCAAGGTATGTATTGATTTAATGTCAAAGCTGTTGGTTTTTTTTTACATTGGGAGCATTCAATCTTTCCCTTGTACATCACTCTATTGCCCTCGCAATATGCTCCTTCTTGCTCTTGACAGACCCAAAGTACTTGATAAAATGGGGCCATAGGTGCTTCAAGTCATCTTGGCTGATTTTTTTTCATGGGAAGTACAGGCAGCATCACACTCAATAATTTAAAGAGTACACTTCCACGACTTTCACCGTTTGCAATTCTTTTTCCCTTGAAAATTTATACAAATCTGTTTTATCCCAATTTAAATATAAAAAGCACTAAAAAGGTTTAATCGCTAATCGCAAGTAACCAATAAATAGTAAATTACATGACACACACACACAATAATAATAATACATGATATATATATTAATAATATCGCACACACACACACATATATTATTATTTATTATTATTATTATTATTATTATTATTATTATTATTATTATTATTATTATTATTATTATTATTATTATTATTATTATTATTATTATTATTTATATATATATATATATATATATATATATATATATATATATATATATATATATATATATATATATATATATATATATATATATATATATATATAAAAATAAAAAAAATTTATATATATATATAAATATATATATATATATATATATAAATATATATATATATATATATATATATATATATATATATATATATAAAAGCGCAAATTATTTAGATAGAGCGCAAATTTGCGCTTTTGCGCTCTTAAAAAAGTTGCTGAGCAAATGCAAAAGCGCACATTTTTTGAAATTTCGCGCAAACGCAAAAGCGCACATGTTTTACCTAAAGCGCAAATTGCGCCTATATCTGCGCTATGCCCACCCCTGATATAGGTATATGGCATATTATTACATATGTTATGAGCATGTTATTGGCTGTTGGGTTGTTGTTGTTATTGTTACATATATATTATATATATATATATGAGCAAATATATATATATATATATTATATATATATATATATATTAAGCATATATTATAATATATATATTATATTAAGAAATAAATAGTATATGTTATGATATACATTGTTATTATATATGTTATGTTAAGTTATTAAGGTTATATATATATATATATATATACATATATATGCAGCGAGCAGCATCACTATATATATATATATATATATATATATATATATATAGCAGCTTTGGCGGCCGCCAAATGCTATCGACATACTGAGAGTTCTAGCGGAGAATATTGTCTGAAGAAGCTAGCTGTATAAAAACCACACATCTAGTTGACTTCAAATGTGAAAACGAAAATCTTAAAACTATAGAAAAATGTATGTTTATAATACGTTAGCAATTAGTAATTACTCCTTTATATATCGATTGATATATCTTTTTCAAGTTTTTCTACTAATAAACCCTTAAAAACGTTGTCTGGCAAACGTATAAGGTTCATTTTTTTATTTCGCCAAGATTTAATGGGGGGGCAAGTGCCCCCTGCACCCCCCCTACTCCAAGGGAGAAGGTGTATGAGGTAGATAACGTCTTAGGAAAATGGGTAGGGAAATCCGCGGTTTTGTCGTCTGACACAAAAAAAGAAATGCTTAAAATTCATTGGAAGCCTCCTCCAAGTTATGATTTTGCAAATGACGCTACACATCTCAAAGGGAAACTCGCGTATAGTTAGCTTGAAAGATATTCTCCCTGGCTGGTATATTCAAGATATTTGAAGGAGCTGTCTGCCTGCATTGCGTTCTTTTTCCCGCAAGGACTATCAAGAGCCATGTTGAAAGTAGGTAGCACTTAGAAGCTGCACGAGCAGCAAAATCCTTCTTAGAAGATGTTGCAGCGGACATGCAAATGGTAACTGGACATCAGGCGTTCTTGGCAGAAAACACAAAGTTAATTTCATCTATAATAACAACAATTATTTTTTGGGATACACGATTTACCTCTACAAGGTGCAGAACAACAAGAAGGGATTTTCGAAGATCTAATTCGTTTTGCAAATAGATTCTGGAAATAATGAGTTGAAACACCTTACAGGTGAGGTCAAAAATGCTACTTATAAATCACCAAGGAATACAAAATGAACTTATTGATATGTGTGGGATGGTTGTGACCGACGTGATCTATGCAGATGTCGAAAAACCATATACATATTCTGTTTTAGCTGACGAAACATCCGATATATCTGGGAATGAACAATTATCTGTTAGAATTAGATTTTTTGATGAGGCAGAAATATGCGTACGTTAAGAATTCATTGGATTTGCATTATTAGAAGCCATGGATGCAAAAACCATAGCAAGTGCTATTGATTGTTTTCTTGACAAGAATGGCCTAGATCCAAACAAGAGCGTTGGACATGGTTACGATGGCTGCTCTGCTATGGCTGGGAAAGAAGGAGCAGTACAGATAATAATGGGAGAAAAATACAAAAAAAGTTTTATAGTTTCATTGTGCGAGTCATCAACTGAATCTTGTAGTAAACGATCTGAACTCTGTATCTGAAATCCGCAATTCTGTAACCACAATTAAAGACATTATCAATTTCTTTCGTGTGAATCCGTATAAGAAAATACATATACGCAGTATAGCAGCGTTTTGCGAGACGTGATGGTCAGAAAAATACTGCAGTATTTCAATATTCATGACACATTTTGTGGGTATATTGCTGGGTCTGAAAAACTTGGTATAAGTAGGTAATGTTGCTACCAAAAAAAATGCATTTCAGCTGCATTGTGCTGCCACAAAACCTGTTTTTCTTATTTCAACCTGCATTATAGCCAAATATTCGGCTTTGTTGGAACCAGTCGTGAATAATCTACAGTCAAAGAATTTAGACCTTCTTCAATGCTCGTACCATGTGAAAAAAATTCTTTCACTTGTGAAATATCAGCAGCCGCCCAAACAGCAACGATACAATAAAAGAAATTTATACATGGATAAAGCAGATCTAAAAATCTTATGGTTGATCTTCAGCCACCAAGAGTGGTAGATCACCAGAAACATCGCTCGAATCCTCCTGCTACCACCGATGAAAAATATATTGATGAGGACTATTCTAATACCATACTGGATTCTTTCACAGTTTCCTTGGAGAGCAGAGAAAATTCCCCAACTTTTTCTCTTTTATTACTTCATCCGTCGCTGATGCTTGCCATTGCGTATATGAATTTGAAGAGAAAATCAAAGTATTTGAAGGCTTTTATGAACTGAGAGGGACTTCAATGAAGCTGAAATCCTGGTATGAATTGGAGGAGAACTTTCTGGTCAGAGAAACTAAAAATTTGGAAATAGTTGAAGTAATCGAGGTAGCATCATAAATTTTCCCAATAATTAAAAATGCCTTACTTATATCAATAGCTCAACCATGTTCGACAAGCACAATTGAAAGAACATTCAGCACTTTGAGAAGAGTTAAAACATTGACAAGGTCGACGATGACCGAATTCAGGTTGAATGGACTTTGTTTCTTGAGTGTTCAGAAAATTAGTTTTGGAGAAGAAAGCCGAAATTGAATTGTCAGTGTCGAAAGATTTTCTGCAAATCCACGACGTCTAATGTCTAATATATATATTGTCATAGTGCCAACTATTTCAAGTACATAAATCGTAATTTAAATGTAAGACTAGATTCTGTAATTTTCTTAGTAATTTCGTAACTCTTGTTTTGAAATAATTTCAATATTAACAAATATATTTTAAGAAGTAAATATAAATTGCAAATATTATGTCAATATAAGCCGTCAAGTTTTCCCTTGGTACTACTGACAGTGTTAGGAAAAAATGACTTTTATTTTCAATATAACGCCCTTGAATGTGTGTCCGCGTTATTTTAAAATTATCGGTCATGGTCATACCGATACTTTAGATAAATATGCAATGTTAGTTTAATATCAACTAAATAGCTTTAAATAGCTCAAATCAGAGTTTGGAAATATTGTAGTTTTCTTAAATAAAAGAACAAATATTTTTGCTGACTATGTATTTATAACTAAAGTTATAAGAAAATATTTTCTTATAAACCGTTGTCAACTACTTTTTGGTAACTAATTATTTCGAAAATAATTTTAATTAAAAAATAGGTAATTGCTTTTTTAGTTTAATTACTTTTACTATTTAACTACTAATGAACCTGAACTAATTTTGGGTTAACTACTACTTATTACAATTTGAAATAAAAATTTATGATATTCCAACTCACAAAACAATTTTTTAACATTATTTTTATTTTTTATTTATTTATTTTTTTTATAACAAGCAATAAATGAATTTTATCTTTTTTTTGTCAAAAGTATATGGGTACACTGGTTAGTTTTCTAAATCTGATTCGGATGAGATGGACAAAGTTTTTCCAGCTCGAGACAAAATTTTGAATTACTCCAACCGGTTCGGAACCTTTTTAAAATATTTTTTTTTATCAAAACTGATTGCTTCCTTAATACTTATGTTTGCGTTAAATAAAACTACTCAGAAATTACTTAATTTCTCTACTATTATTTGAAGATGCGAGTAGTTAAACTAAATAAATAAATTGACTAGTGGTAACTAGTTAACTACTACAAATTATGAAACTAGATATATTCAATTCTATTTAACTACTTTTTTAATTTAACTAGTTGAATCAGCAAGTATTTTTTATTTTAACTGATTTTCAATAATTATTTACGCACAACTATTAGTTAGAATATTACGACACATAATTAGTTTCAAAATTAGTTTGCAATGTAGTTAATTACTTTTCATTTAAAACATCTCAACTCTGGTTCACATATTGTTTTTTCCCATCTATAACATTCCCACTCTAAAACAACATTTCGAAATGTTTTTTCCCCCAATATTTCACTCTTGCAGCTTATGTATGTGTTTTCCCAAAGAAAAAATATACACAGCACTCTATAGCAGCACTAGAAAAGGTGTGTGTGTGTGTGTGTGTGTGTGTGTGTTATATTTTATAAAGAATAAAGAGTCCTATAGAAAGTAAACAATTTATAAACTTTTTTATGAATCAATGCTTGAGGAAAGTTTACATTACAACTATCTGATGCCTACCACTCTAGACATTAGCACGTCCTAGCCTTTCCAGGTTTATAGTTAACTAGTTAACAAAGTACATATGTATTCAACGTTTCTTTTCTTTCATGATATCTAATTCTTTTTACCACAGGCTTCAAAAACACCGGAGTACCCAAAGAGTGACATGTTATTTTTTGGAAATTATAATTAGCACTTGTAAAAATATGGATTTTTCGCTTCATCTTTTTGACCTAAACTTCCAGTTGAAGTATCGCTATCGTTACGTTAGAGGCATCGCTATCCCAGTTGCTGGTTCATTAAGTCGAATGGAACCAAGAGCTTTAAATTGGACAAGCTTTCATTTCAATATCTAGAGTAACTTATCTCTTAACCTTGGATTCTATCTTTACTTTGTCTTTTAAAAATTTAATCATTTTTAATTAATTTATTAATATTACTCTAAATTTGTTGTATTTGTCAAATTAATATTATAGACAAGTAAAACCATATTTTTGGATACTTTGTATTTACTCATGAAAATATTTTTAAAATCAGTCTGATAATAATTTAAATTTTTTTTCAAAATAATAATTTTGTAGCAGAAGCACATAGAGATTGAACAAAGACAAACGCAATAAAAATCATCTTGCTCTCTTAAACTATGATGTACAAAGCATAGAAAGATAGTCCAGCAATCACCACAAGAACATAAAACAGATTTTTAAGTAGAGAAAAGTAGTAAGGAAATAATGAAGAACATTGATATATCAGTGTCATGCAAACAGGTTTTTAAATCTAAAAAATTGAGAATGTTTTTCATATCTTCATTGAATGCATCGTAAAATGAATAGTGCGATACCTCTTAAAATGCTTTTTCTAAAATTTAAATCCAATAACGAAAATGAAACTAATGCTTTTCGCAGCTAGTATTGCGGATAATTCAATCGGAAATTTTCCCAACTCTCCTAAATAAGCAAGATAACAAAATGAGTTGAGTTAATTTAAATATAAGATATTGAGAGCAGTGTAAGGGAAAAAATAGACAGGGAGAGCTGAGAGCTAAAGTTGACTGGCAGGGCACATATATAGAAGAGTAACAGATATACGAAACAATATTTGACACTAACCCAGTAATGTAGGTTCATCGTAATTATACCAAAACCATTGGCGTTTTTGTCGAGATTCGTTGCAATTTGAAATGCAAATTCCAAGAGAGAGAAACAAGAGAATATGGGATTTTTTTTTCATTTTTCTGAAAAGTAATTATATATATATATATATATATATATATATTATATATATATATATTACTACTATATTACTATATATGTAAACATATATATATTATTAATTATTATACATAGATAAATAAATAATAAAGACCTATTATATATCATATATGGTATGAGAGTACTATATATATACCTATCATCTACTATATATTATACCATATATTATATATATTAAATACCTATATATATATGTATATATATATTATTATATAATATAATAATATATATATATATATATAATATTTAAGTATTATTATCTTATAATAATATATAGTATTATTTATATATTAATAATATATATAATATATATTATACTATATACTATATACCTATATTATATATTATAATATTATACATTATAGTTATATTGCAGGTAGATATATACGCATATCGAAAATGGCGTATGAAATTACCTCCCCATTTTTGGGCCATATAGTTGTATTCCCAGCTGTCCTAATGGTTCGCACCCTTGTTCTCTTGCGTTCATGATACACGGCTCTCCGTCCAGACAACAATTACAGACAGACCACCTTTATTACATATCATATAACCACATACTTATATCACAAACCTCTTCTTAGACAAAATCTTAACAGACATCCCACCCTTATATCCCTATATGTGGAGAAAGATTGCCCACATCGGTACGTCTGCGTGTCTGAAAAACGGCAGCTAAGGGACAGTGGTAGTTGGGTTGGTTGCCCACTACAACTATCTTTTTGCCAGGAATGCTAATGCATGCCTCGGAGACGGTCGTGATCGCCGTAAACGGCCTTCTATCTTTCGGCTAAATGTATGAATCGTATGGGTACAGAGGAAATGTCAGAGGAATAAATAATGAGAGAGAGGTGATGGATGAATTTAGAAAGGGCAAATTTGATTTGCTCGCTGTGACCTAAACAAAGATGAAGATACGGTGAAAATGGAGTGGTGTGGTGTGAACTGTTTTGTTCTTGTGTGGAAAGGAATGAGAAGGGGAAAGAAGGAGTTGCAATTCTGATGAGTGACTTGTGTGTATAGAGCTATGGTAGATTTTGTGGTGTGTGAGTACTATTATTATAGCTAAATGTTAAATTTTTAAATTTGAAAGGGTCAAGGTATTTGTGGTTGTGACGTATGGTCCATCTGAGGGTGGCATGTTGAAGAAGAGTGCATTCTGGGAAATTCTGATGATGTTTTCGGATGGGGTGGAGTAGGACTTCAGATGTGAATGTGTTGGGTGACCTATATGGCTGGATAGGTGATCAAAAAAGGGATGGTATAAGAAGTGGCTTTGGGGTGTCGGGAGAAAATGAGAATAGTAGGAAGGTAATTTATTTGTGAGGATTGAGGTATGTGTGTGAATAATACTTTCTTTAAACCAAGAGTAATTCTATGGGGCTGATAGCAGAGTATTGTGTAGGTAAGATAGCACAAAGTGACACCAAGCATGAACATTGATTTTGTGTTGGTGAAGAAGGAGATGTTGAAGTATGTGTTGGATGTTAAATAAGTGAGGGGATTAGGAATGGGATTATCGTTGTATTATGGTTTCGAGGGATTAGAGAAGAGCAGTAATAGTACCCTTATATAAGGGTAAGGGGGATAAGGGTAATTATAGGAATTATAGTGGAATTAGTTTTTTGAGTGTTGTAGGGAATATATTTGCTGGTATTTTGGTCGAAAGAGTGCGTCGAGTGACTGAAGGACCGATTGGTTTGTGAATCAATTCTTTACATTGAAACAAATGATTGAGAAAATGAGGGAGAAGAAGAAGAAATTTTATTTGTGTTTTATGGATTTGCTACAGGTGTACGATATGATTAACAGGAAAGCTATATGGCAGGTGTTAGTTATATATTTTGTTGGTGGTAGACGTCTGAATGGAAGTCAAAAGTATGTATAACGATGTGAAGCGTTTGTAAGAATAAATGAAGTCGAAAGTGATTGGTTTAATATTAATAGAGAGTGAGGCAGGGATTGTTATGTCTCCTTGGCTATTCAATTTGCATATGGATGGGGTTATCAAAGAATTAGAGGTGGGAGTGGCAGGGGATGGTGTCAGAATGATGAAAATGTAAGAGAGTGGAGGGTGACCTACCTATTATATGCGGATGATTTGATTTTGTTGGGCAACTCTGAAGAGAGTTTGAGAGGATTGGTAAGGTGTGTAAGCCTTGGTGGAGGGTTATATTAAAGTTTGCGTAGATAAGAGTAAGGCTAGGTTGTGAGTGAGGACAGGCTTCGGTGTAAAGTTATGTTAGATGGTGAGCAGCTGGAACAAACGACTGAGTTTAAATATTTAGGAGATATGTTAGATGATAAGGGAACGGATGATGCAGAGTGTAGTAGGAAAGTTGTGAATGGCAGGAAGGTGGCTGGTGCAATTAAATCGTTGGTGGATGTAAAAGGACTAATTCTTGAGTGGCTAAGGTCCCACATGTGGGGGATTGGGTTTTTGGTTAACAGTATTAATGTATAGTAAGTGAATACGTATGCGTCTGGGAATAATATGTAAAGCGATCTATAAGTACAATGTGTTCAGATGGACAATTTTAGAATTGTGTTAGGTGTGAGAATAATTGATAAATGAGGAATGAACGTATTAGAAAGCTGTGTGAAGTGAAGAAATGGTCAAATGAGAGAATAAATGAAAGTACATTGAGATGGTTTAGTCAAGTGGTAAGGATGTAAGTTATTAGTCGGTTTGTTAAGCGGATGTATATCGGTGAGTGTGCTGGGAATCGACCGGCTGGGAGACCGAAGGAAAGCGAATTGAGTCAGGAAAGAGAATGCTGGAGAGAGAAATGTGAAGTTCTGGCAAGATGCGAGAGGAAAGGTGCATAACATGAGTGAATGGCAGGGTTTTTTGAGGAGGTATGGTTGTGACACACCTAGGTCAAGGGATGAACCCCACATTGATGAGATGCCATAGTAAGGTTCCATCGCGGTCCCGTGAGTAGTAGGGTATACCGCTCGCACTAAGGTGGAGGTTTGGGATATCCTCACGCTCTTTCGTAGGGGTATTTAGGGGTAGCATGACGTCACGTGGTCTTTGACTACGTGCGTCTCGCACACACGAAGTGTGTATGAGTAATACCCTCCCAGCTTCTTTCCTGTGGTGTTTTTACCCACCTGACGTACGTTCTGGGGTGTTTTTACCCCCTCACAGCCTCTTTCAGGGGGTATTTTCATGCCTCACTTTCTCTCCTGAGGCGTTTTTACCCTACACAGCTTCCTTCAGAGGGTATTTATATACTTTATGCTCGTTCCTGAGGCTGTTTTACCCTCCTATGCTTCTCTCAGGGCCTGTTTTACCCTCTTCAGCTACGTCCGTGGGGTGTTTTACCTTCCTCTGTTTCTTCCAGAGGGTATTTTAGGCCTGAGTACAACTGCCCTTAAACTCATGCTCTTTTGTGGAATTTATATCAGACCTGAATGACGTCACATGGTCGGAGACCATGTGGGTCCCACACACACGCACTATGTGTGAGCATCACCCTCACCAGCCATGTTCATGGGGAGTTTTCAGTCCCCCTATGCTAAGCACCGCTCTCCAGGCTTTCTCCTACGCTATGGCCCACTCTCCAAACCTGTTCCTGTGCCTTTGTGTGGGTTTTCTCTGTTTCACCCCCCCTCTGAGCCTGCTTCGCACGTGTGCTCATGCGAGGGTTTCTCTGCTTCACCCCCACCCCCTCTCGCCTTCTCTTGGAGTGACTGCTACGACTGCTCTATCACTGTCCGTATCACGGCAACTCCCGCGACTGCTCCTCAGCGTCACACAAAACAGAGGCTAAAATTAGGCATTCCCCCACCCGCCATGAGTGGATTTGGACCATCGACAGCGTAAAAGATCCCACAGTCAAACAGCTAACACCTAGCTGTTGACGCCACGAAGGCGTTATTAAATAGTGATTTTTTAAATTAAGGCATTTAGAGTTGTTGCTTATATTATTATTATTATTATTATTATTATTATTATTATTATATTATTATTATTATTATTATTAACTTATTTACGAATCTTTATTATTATTATTATTTAATTATTATATTCAAGATCTAATTTATTTTATTTATTTTCTCTTATATTATTATTATATTATTAATTATTAATTATTAATTATTATTATTATTATTATTATTATTATTATTATTATTATTATTATTATTATTATTATTATTATTATTATTATTATTATTATTATTATTATTAATTATTATAATTATTATATTATGATTTATTATTATTTATATTATCTTATTATTATTATTATTATATTATTATTATTATTAATTATTATATTAATTATTATTATAGTATGTTATTTATTATTATTATTATTATTATTATTATTATTATTATTATTATTATTATTATTATTATTATTATTATTATTATTTATTATTTTAATATTATGTTATTATTTTTTTATTATTATTAATTATATTATTATTAATTATTAATTATATATTTTTATATTCTAATAAATTCCATTACTATTATTATTATTATTTATTATTATGTATTAAGAATATATACTATTTTTATTATTATATTATATTACTATATTATTATAATATTATTATAATTTTATGATTATTATAATTATTATGATTATTATATTATATTATTATTATTATTATATTATATATTATTATATATTATATTATTATTATTATTATCATTTAATCTATTATTATTGTTTATATTATATTATTATTATAATTATTATTATATTATATTATTTATGATCATTATTATATATTATTATTATTATTATTATTACTATTACTATTATTATAATAATTATATATTATTATTATTATTATATATATTATTATTATTATATAAAAACTATTTATTATATATTATTATTAATTATTATTATTATTATTATATTATTATTATTATTATTATCATACTATAATTATTATATATTATTATTATATGATTATTACATTTTATCATTATTTAATATTATTTATTGTATTACTGTTATTGTTATTTATCATTACTATTATTATTATTTATATTATTACATTTAATAATAAGATATAAATGACGAAAACGTCCCCCTAGTAGCCCTTTCTCATCTATATATTTATTAATATAAATATGTAAATACAACCATGTAATATTTTTAGAGAGAATAAAAATTTTTGAAGCGGTTTTTTTGATTTTTGATTATTATATTATATTATTATATTATTATTATTATATTATTCATTATTATTATAATATAATATTATTATTATATATATATTATATTATTATTATATATTATATTATATTATTATATATAT
>JABUQX010003749.1:5000-10000 GCA_015478945.1 Trachelipus rathkii | reverse complement strand
ATACAGTATATATATATATACAATAATAGTATGCTGCGTATACATATATCTATAAATAATTGATACATCTACCCGTACAGTATTATAAAATATATATTTAAATGTGCGTATATTATCTATATATATTATATATAATATCACTTACCTGCTAAACACCCAGTATATATATATATATTAACTTAACCCCTAAAACATTATTTACTTTAACACAAAATTTTATTTCATTAATAATTAAAACTGTTAAAACAACAAAAGAGGGGGGGAGAAAAACCATTTGGAGGAGAGGCCTTTCTGTCCTTTCTGGACTTTATTCAATCAAGGTGTCACACGCAATAACTTCTTAATATATGAATGATCATTGACTGGGTAAAGTTTGAATTTGTTGGTTGTCTTCTTTGAGATTTTTCATAATGATTTTCCATTTTTTATCTGTTAACAATATATTATTAAGGATGGGATCAATCTTTATTTCACCCTCTATTATATTCATATGTTGCTGCTTAGTATTGTAGATCAACATGCTTTCTATTAATTTTCGTTTAAATACATTGCCATTTTTTTATGTATGATCAAGTGATTATTTTTGTTAATAAGATGATTTGAGACTATCCTCTATTTTTTTTTTTTCGACAAGGCTCGAGTTTAGGTTAACCTTTTGCAAAGTCGATAACCATGCTGACATTATTCTCCTCTCACATCAACTGATCCCCTATATAAAAAATCCGAACAAGCAGGTGCACTTTAATGCTGTAAAACTCCCTGGAATGGGTAGAGCCTGTGTGGAGTCTGAAACAAGATTTTTATGTTGTAAGAGTGTCTTTAATTCGTAATTTTCTTCACAGGATGCACATTAGAAGGAAGTAAACTTTTATAGGTGTGAAATTTATCAGAGGGTATATTAATGTATACTTTTTGATCTGAGATGGGGTCGGGGTTATGTAATTGATTAAAAAAGGACTTTTTTGCCATGTTGAGTGCTTGTAGTAAGTATTTTCTGGGTAATGAAGTTTATGATAAATGTTCTTTATATGTTTAAGTTCAGTTCTAGTTCCGAGGGGCTGCAGATCCTATATGCTCTCAGGATTTGGGAGGAAAATACTGACAATTTTGTATTATAAGAATGGACTGAAAACCAATTTATGTAGGAGTCCACGTGGGTAGGTTTTCTATAAACAGTAGTGATTGGTCTTGAATTTTCATCTATTTTTATCAGAATGTCCAAAAAAGGAAGAACACCATTAGTGGCACGTTCTATTGTGAATTTAATCGAATGAATATGATGATTGAGATGTTCAAGAAGGGCGTAGGGGTCCAAGTGAAGGGGCAACGCAACAAACACGTCATCCATGTATCTTTTCCAAAAAATTATATGAATAGGTGGGGTGATTGAAAATGAAACGCTCTCAAAAAAATCCGATTAAAAAATTATTGCTGTAGGGTCGGGACAAAGGGAACACATGGGAAGACCAGATAATTGTTTTATAAAATTTTCCTTCGAAATGGAAAAAGTTATGTTCAGTTAAGAGGATTACTAGTTGTTTAATACTATTAAAAGGAATGTCAAACCTTATATTCTTTTCTGATATATATTCCTCCAACCAATCAAGCGTTAGATGGACTGGGACATTAGTAAATAAAGACACTACGTCAAAACTTAAAATGTTGGTATTTTGCAATTGAGTAGTGTTAAGTGATGAAATAAATTGCTGGCTATTTTTTATGTGGCTGGAAGACACAATACCCCCAAGAACATTCAATTGTTTATTAAGCCACTGTGCTAATTTATATGTAACATTATTTATGTTAGAGATGATGGGGCGAAGGGGTATATTATCTTTATGAAGTTTCGGTAACCCGTAAAAAGTTGCTATTTTGGGAAGGTATACTAAGAGATTCTTTTGTAAATTCTGATTATCTTTAAATATTTTTTGCAGTTTTTGTTTAAATATTCTTTGCGAAGATAGGAGGGGGTTTTTATTTAACGGAGAATAAACATTCAGGTCTGAAAGTATATGATTAGCTTTTGTTGAATATTCTGACTTTTTCATAATAACCATTTTGTTTCCTTTATCTGCTCTTGTAATATGTAAGCTTTTGTTATTTTTCAAATCATGAAGAGCTTTTGTAAATCTATTCGGAAGAAAATGAGCGGGTCTATTGTTAATGTCATTAGGTACGTAACCTTTAAGTTTTTAAATTTTTAAATCACTTAAACCTGCTAACACGCAGTATAATAGATATATTAACTTAACCCCTAAAACATTATTTACTTTAACACAAAATTTATTTCATTAGTAATTAAAAACTGTTAAACAACAAAAGGGTAGAGGGGGCAGGGGGGGGGGGGGGTGAAAAACGTATTTGCTGCTTAGAGACCTTTCTGTCCTTTCTGGACTTTATTCAATCAAGGTGTCACACGCAATAACTTCTTAATATATGAATGATCATTGACTGGGTAAAGTTTGAATTTGTTGGTTGTCTTCTTTGAGATTTTTCATAATGATTTTCCATTTTTTATCTGGAAATTAAAAACTGTTAAAACAACAAAAGGATAGGGGGGGGGGAGAAAAACCTTTTGGAGGAGAGGCCTTTCTGTCCTTTCTGGACTTTATTCAATCAAGGTGTCACACGCAATAACTTCTTAATATATGAATGATCATTGACTGGGTAAAGTTTGAATTTGTTGGTTGTCTTCTTTGAGATTTTTCATAATGATTTTCCATTTTTTATCTGTTAACAATATATTATTAAGGATGGGATCAATCTTTATTTCACCCTCTATTATATTCATATGTTGCTGCTTAGTATTGTAGATCAACATGCTTTCTATTAATTTTCGTTTGAATACATTGCTATTTTTATGTATGATCAAGTGATTATTTTTGTTAATAAGATGATTGAGACTATCTCTATGTTTGACAAGGGCTGAGTTTAGGTTACCCTTTTGCAAGTCATAACCATGCTGACATATTCTCCTCTTCACATCAACTGATTCCCCTATATAAAAATCGGAACAAGAGGTGCACTTTATGCTGTAAACTCCCGGAATGGGTAGAGCCTGTGTGGAGTCTGAAACAAGATTTTTATGCTGTAAGAGTGTCTTTAAATTCGTAATTTTCAACATCTCAATGAACATCTCAATCATCATATTCATTCGATTAAATTCACAATAGAACGTGCCACTAATGGTGTTCTTCCTTTTTTGGACATTCTGATAAAAATAGATGAAAATTCAAGACCAATCACTACTGTTTATAGAAAACCTACCCACGTGGACTCCTACATAAATTGGTTTTCAGTCCATTCTTATAATACAAAATTGTCAGTATTTTCCTCCCAAATCCTGAGAGCATATAGGATCTGCAGCCCCTCGGAACTAGAACATGAACTTAAAAATATAAAGAACACTTTTCATAAACTTCATTACCCAGAAAATACTTACTACAAAGCGCTCAACATGGCAAAAAAGTCCTTTTTTAATCAATTACATAACCCCGACCCCATCTCAGATCAAAAAGTATACATTAATATACCCTCTGATAAATTTCACACCTATGAAAGTTTACTTCCTTCTAATGTGCATCCTGTGAAGAAAATTACGAATTAAATGACACTCTTACAACATAAAAATCTTGTTTCAGACTCCACACAGGCTCTACCCATTCCGGGAGTTTACAGCATAAAGTGCACCTCTTGTTCCGATTTTTATATAGGGGAATCAGTTGATGTGAAGAGGAGAATATGTCAGCATGGTTATGACTTGCAAAAGGGTAACCTAAACTCAGCCCTTGTCAAACATAGAGATAGTCTCAATCATCATATTAACAAAAATAATCACTTGATCATACATAAAAATAGCAATGTATTCAAACGAAAATTAATAGAAAGCATGTTGATCTACAATACTAAGCAGCAACATATGAATATAATAGAGGGTGAAATAAAGATTGATCCCATCCTTAATAATATATTGTTAACAGATAAAAAATGGAAAATCATTATGAAAAATCTCAAAGAAGACAACCAACAAATTCAAACTTTACCCAGTCAATGATCATTCATATATTAAGAAGTTATTGCGTGTGACACCTTGATTGAATAAAGTCCAGAAAGGACAGAAAGGCCTCTCCTCCAAAAGGTTTTTCTCCCCCCTATCCTTTTGTTGTTTTAACAGTTTTTAATTACTAATGAAATAAATTTTGTGTTAAAGTAAATAATGTTTTAGGGGTTAAGTTAATATATCTATTATACTGCGTGTTAGCAGGTTTAAGTGATTTAAAAATGCACCCCGGTTTGTTTTGTTGTCACACGCATTGTCATATAAATTTCATTAACTTTTTAAATAACAATCCCCCTTTCCAACGTTTAATATTACATTATAAGGATTGTCTTCTTAAAGCAAATAGGTCCAAATCGTACAACCAATTTCTGAAACAATGTTTGTCTGAAAAAGTGATTCCTAATAATCTTTTAAATAGTTTTCTGTCACGTTCTCATGATTCCCCTTTCCCGATTTGGCAGGAGGAGGTATTAAAATGTTACATAAGAGACTCGAACTTTACTAAGAATAAGCTTTTCTATGATACGAATGTTGCTTTCCGTAACTTACAATTTTACCTAAGATATAATAATTTCTCCGACCAAATTTTAAGTCAAGTCTTGGACTCTTCTCACCATTTATTGAGAATCTATATGATAACAGTGACGAGAAAAAGTGTTAATAGATTGGAAAGCATTTTTAAAAATAGTATATGGAATAGGATGGGAAGCGAGGAGTTTTATGTTAATATTTCACATTGTAATTTGTCGATGGATCAAAAGCTAGTACTTTCACTTGGTCCTTCATTTGGTGTAGGTTATGATGATAACCTGACGGAGTTTCTTTGGAGCATGGAAAAATTTCAAAACAATAATAATAGATTAAATATTAACTATGATCTGCTTAAAGGTTACGTACTTAATGACATTAACAATAGATCCGCTCATTTTCTTCCGAATAG
>JABUQX010003746.1:17500-64736 GCA_015478945.1 Trachelipus rathkii | reverse complement strand
GTTATGATGTTGATGAGATGATGATGATGAATTATTATACTATTATATATATATATATATATATCATATAATATATTATATATATATATTAATATAATATATATATATATATATTATAATATTTACTATTATTATATATATATTATTATATATATAATATATAATATAATAAATATATATATATATATAATACTATTTATATATAATATTATAATTAATATTATTATATGAAAGTTTTACTAAGTAGTTGTATTACTGTATTGATACCTGTACTTGTACTATTACTTGGACTTGAACAAATTAGATACTTGTACTTTACTATGTACTTGAACAATTCTGAAGTACTTGTTCTTGTCCTGTACTTGAAAATGTATTACAGAACAAACAATATATCTTAGCTACTAATATATATTTTATAATATATATAATATTATTAACCCTATATTATATTAATATATACCCCCTCACCCATACTCACCCCCCTATATACTATATATGTAATACGTCTCTGGTGAGATGTCCAAAGGCTATCAATTCACCAAGAAATTTGAGGCAATTCCCGAGTCAGATTTCAATTAAGGCACAGCCCCGATAAGTGTGCATTTTTGTATTAAGAAATATAGAGAGAATGATGTCCAATACTTTAACCATTTGGTATGTATAAGACCGAGAATAGCTATAATGTTTGTAGGGTTTGGACAGAGATTAAGAGACTGTGTAGAAGGCGCGTATCCTCCCATCTACAGAGAAAGGTATTACTGGAGGCTTCAAAGCGCATGTACATTTTAATAGCGACAGAATAAGAAAGAGTGACGCACGAGTTAGTGAGAGTAGATTGAAGAGTTAATGAGAGTAGAGAGAGTTGCTAGACTAAAGTTCAATCCACCTTTCAACGAGAACGTGGGGAACCTGATTTAAGTATGAGAAACAAAACCAATAAATAGATAAACATGATAAACTAACAATTACCAAGACAAATAGAAGCGACGCATAGCCCTCAATCATCCCTATTAAAATGCCAGAAGAGTTGTGTGTTTTCAAAAATGAAGCATGTTTGGAAGGTTGCTTCTAGTAGACAAATGAAGAATCGGAGATTCTGGAGGATCAGAAAACAACAATAGCTCTCCTCCTAGGATTAGTCATTTAAGGAATTAGGGTAGGATGAGCAATATAAGGAGGGAAAGGATGAATACTATATGATGCCTTTTTTTGTAATATGAAAGAGTGTTGAAAAGAGAAAACCTCAAAAGTATCTGTTAGAATTTAAGATGAACGGTAGCTTCGTACAACAATGCTTTAGAAGAGCCGGAAAGGAAATGAGAGATCTCAGAGAGAAGAAAGATATATATCAAAAAAGAGAAGTTTAAAAATCACGCTTTGGCCTGACTCTATCGAATGCTTTCAAAATGTCTAGCGCATAAATGAAAGTTCACCAATGTGGCAGGAGGGAGGCATTTTCAGCGAAATACGATAGAGAAAAGAGATCACAGTAAGATATCTGAGGTTTTGGATTAAAACAAGGAGAATAACCATTTGAAGGTTTATCTTGTTTTATATTGAAGATGAGCGTACGATAATGCAATGTATTGCGTTTCCATGCCAGAAAGAATCACTTCTGCTATGCGTTTTGCACACTCCGAGGGACGCCTCTCTTCGAAGCAGTGTTCATTTCATTGAGAAGTCAAAGGAGTACGATCACAAGTCTGACCAGTTTGAAGCACTGAATTGATAAAAACTATTCCTCGCCGTAGGCTGAGTCTTTCCTTTGGAAGACTTGAAGATATAGAACAGGATATAGAGATTAGAATGTGATCAAGGGAACCCACAGAAGAAAAGAGTTTAACGGAAAATTGAGAAGGATTAGAGGTTAAGAAAATGCTACATCAGTTGCTCAAGAGCACATTTTGGAAAGCGAAATGGTAGGCAAACTCATCAGATGTATCTTGAGAGTTAGGAGAAAGTCAAAGGCAGTGGTAAACTTTGAAATCACCAAGAATTATGATTTGAAAGAATGGTGAAGAAAAGAGAATGTGTTTAAGTTTGTTCTAAGTTTAATTTGCCCAAGAATTTAGAATAATTAGTTCAGTTTGGAGACATATTCAGAAGAGATAAATTTAATAGTAGTTTGACAAGATAGTTTAAGCCATAAGGTAGTAAATACAGAAGACTTCAAAACAGAGACACGATAACAAACATCATTGCGCACATAAGCACAGCAGCAATTTTTGTCTAAAAACTTAGAATAGAGACAGTAAGACAGAGCAGATAGGGGTTTGCTGTGAGAACGCTCAAATATCTGAGTTTCGGTTAGGAATAAGGGATGTGAATAGAAATATAAACAATAATAATAAGAGATGACCTTTAAAGGAGGAGAGGTGCTGTAAAACAAAGCGAAAATTAGTGGATAGACCAAAAAGGTTGCAGAGATTGAAGAAAAAAGGTCACAAAATAATTGCTGATTGGGAAAGCAGAGGAAAAGTGGGTTGTGTTGTTACCCAAAATGTAGATGGACTTCACTTTAAGGCTGGATCCAAAAATGTTATCGAACTTCATGGTTGGTTTTTATTTTTATATTTTGGTATATTATATTTATTGATAAGTTGTTTGTAATAGAAATCCGATTCATGGCTATTCTTTTGATTAGTTATTCTTAATTAAATATATTTGCAAACAACTTGCAGTTTCACATGTAAGGATTTGCAATGAAAGTATTTTTCTTAATTAATTATATAATATAATTTAAGATGAAGTTTTTTATTTATTAAACTTTAAAAATAAACATATCGCTTTATATTCCGTTTGTATTCATCAAGGACACAGTTTTTGTTTTAGAACGAACTTGACTCCTGATAGAATTTTACAAAGTTTTATGATTTTCCTTATCTTCCTGGCATGTGGGCTACTCACGACAGGTACAAATACTTTAAATTTACAAATTATATATTCATATCACCAATGGGAGTGATTATGCCCTACCCTAGAGTGGAACCAAATTATGCAGGATTTATTCATATATTCGATCATATTGTAAGTTCTAAGATACTAAAACATTATATATATATAATATATATATATTATATATATATATATATACATATATTATATATATATATATATATATATTTTCAATATATTTAATATATATATATATATATATATAAAATAATATAGATTTTTAAGAATATGGTATTATTATATATATTAAAATCATATTTTCTCCCATAAAATAATATAGATTTTTAAGAATATATAAATATTATAATATATATAATATTATATATGATATTATATATATATATATATATATATAATATTAAAATGTATATATATATATATAATATTAATTAATATATATATATTATTATATTATATATATATATATATATATATATATATATATATATATATTAGTGTAATCCCACAATCTAGTGATTTTTTAATGTTTCATATTTTTTTTTGCTTCTAGATCTTTATCGGATCATAAGATTGTTCTATGTAAAATTTAAGACAAATCAGTTTATATTAACACGTATACACAGTCGTAAGGCCAATGTTTTATTTATTTATGGAAGGGAGATCATATTGGCTCTGCGCACGCCCAATTTTCACACCTCTAAAATGGACATAAATTCGGAATTATCGTGTTTATCTAAACATTTAAACTGTACTTTTTGCCATAAAGGTTGTTTTCGGGTGTCTTTCTATTCTTGTAGTCATTCTTCCAAATTTTCATTTTTTCAACATATGGTTTTGACATTTGTCGTATTAAATTTCCAGAATGTTGTTTTTGAATGACTTAAACTATGAATATGCTTTCATCTCCATTTAAACCATTCCATTCTTTTTCAGAATTTTATCAATATTTCACTTTTAAAAATTTTGAATTTTTTTGAAAAGTGAAAATTATTATTTTTTCTTCATACGATCAAATACATTTCAGTCTTATAATTTGATCTTTTTACTAGAACTTTTTTTGTATATCAAAGAATTTTTTAAATTTTTCCCAAAATTTTTTTTTTTTTAACAAAAATTTTTTGTCTTTCAAGAACAAATCCAAATAAATGTATATACAAAGAATGAATATTTCGTAGCTGGGAAGAATTGACTACATATGCCCTGTAAATTTCATCCATTCGCACGAACAGGAAAAATAATATCGCAATTTTTCATTTTAATCCCAAGGGGTTTTGAATTGGACAACCTGAGCACCAAACTCCAAAATATCCAAAAAAAAAAAAAAAAACCATTTTACATTGTAGGTAATGGACCATCTATGCATATAAATTTCAAGTTTGAAATCATTTCGAAAAAAATCTGGGAAGTTGATACGCAAATGTCAAAAATGGGTTTTGAAAATTTAATCTGAAGAATGACTACACAGAAAAACACCGGAAAACAAGTTTTAGAGGGCAAAAAAAGCTGCAGTTTGGTTATATATAGTCAAAATCGCTGAAATCCGATTTTATGACATTTTTAGAGGGGTATAATTGGAAATGCGAGAAAAATTAGTGGTAAGTGTGCTCTAATTATCCTCAGTGTTAATATCTAATGGCCTTTAGGTTGCTTGTTGTAACTTGAATTTCTTTTATTATTTGTGTAAACGTCCATAAACTACTTTGAGATGTCAAGAAGCACTATTTCTCATTGATCAACAAAATTCAAATTACTGAGCAGTAATTCCATCGGGAGGATTGTTACGCTTTATAATTACACATTTGAGTGAGTAACACCTTGCATGAACGAGTGCATCTCTTGGTTATTGATTTAGAAAAAATAATGGAGAAAATACCGATATTTACCAACACATGCATTTGACTGTATTAACAAGGCAAAAGATTTTATACGAAACTACGAGAATAAAGAACGGAAAGTGAATTTATGAAAAAAAAAAAAAAAAAAAAAAAATTCAAGCAGTTTGATGATTTGTATTTTTTTAGATAAGAAAAAACTCAAAATATATGCAAATAGAAGCAATACAGAAATTTATAATTGCCAAGAAAGAACATATGCATATGTTGAGTACTCAAAAAGCTTGCTGCCGCTTGGCAGCGTAAACCTAAAAGTGTATCAAGAATTGAGAGAAAAACCGAAATTTAGATTCAGAATATAGGTAGTTAAGTACTATATAAATGGTAGTTTTACTATATATCTTGTTTATTGTGATCCATTATTTTTTTATAGCTGTATGATGTTTTGAAAATTTATATTCAATATATTTTCCCGAAAATAAAAATCTGTTTTTCTTTTTTTTTCCCTTTTTATTTCTTCCTAATCAAACGATTATGAGTCAGCAGAAACGCAAATAGTTTGTAATCCAGTTTCCTTTTTGTTAAGATCAACAGAATGTAAAGCATCTAAAAAAAGCTGAAAAAGATGACTTCTAAACATCCTCACACCTACACTAAGTGTAGGTTCATGATAAGGAAGCTTTTAACATATATAACAGTTGAATTTAGAAGCACTTAATTAAATTTCAAAGTACTTATATATCACCTTATATATTAAGAGGGGTGAGAAAAAATATTCGTCAAGAGACAGCATTGTGGTTAAATCAAATTAAGGCATGAATTTGAATTCTACCTATCACTGGATTCAAAACTGATTCATAGGATATTACTTGTGTAATCAGTCGACCAACCTTGCAGTGATAGCTACAGTCCCAATATTGAACATTTAGGTGTTCTGAACTTTTAATCCGCAACAGGAAAATGAAGTAGGCTCATTGCATTGTACTACGAGATGCAATAATTGAACAAAGTCGGAGGCCTCTGTTTTTGGACACAACCAAGAATACAGACGAAAATGGAGGCGGACAATTTGGAATAAAATAATCACGATATTTTATTTTAGCATGTTCATCATCAATACTATGACGTGTTCTGCAGTGGAATTTTTCAGTGTAGTTCAATTGCAGTTTTAGGGACGATATTTTTTATATCAAAGATTTAGAAACCTGGTCATAAACAACACATTTTTGACACTTAGGAACAGATGACGGTAAAGACGATTAAAAGACGATGTGAATAATATTTTGCTTTTATAAAAAAAATTAAAGAACAACACCCTCGGGATGACTCTTTTCTTAGAATAGTATAATTTTTCTTGGACATACACTGAGAAGGTATATAATTTTCAGGAATGAGCATTTAATAGCCAGATGGAGGAAAAAAGCAATATTATCGTTTGAATTTTTTTCCAGCAGCAGTTTCCATTTAACATTCAGAGAGAATCGTTTAGACGATTTGTTGCTTAATTACCATGTTATTTGATGCTGGTTTTCGCTACAAAACAATTGAGTACAGTAAACATATATTCAATTCTCGAAAGAATTGTATAAAAACAGAATAATGACAGAGTTTATTAACCATTAATGGTATTTAAATGAGGAATAGTAGCTTTCTCCATAATTGATGAAGAATAAGTAACAAAGGAAAGGAAGATGCAAGAATATAGAAGAATATTGTCAAACTCCGACATATATAACAAAGAACAGATCAGAAAAGAGAATAAAGCTTTTTCATAGTGAATGGAAATTCTAAGAAAATTATTTTAATTATTTGGCATTAATCCTCAAATTATGTTCACCGATTCATTCAAATTTTCTAAAACTGATCCTATCAGTGAACAAAATACAAGAAAAGGTAGAAATTTATTGATTTCTGAAATTGTAACAACATGCGACGAGGGTAAAGTTAATGAAGAATTCACAAGCGTTTACCCTCATGAAAAAAACAAATAATATTCAGATATAAAGTACAAACACTTCAATAAGCTCCTATTATTTACATAATATCATTTAAAAACTTTTTCAAAAAATTATTTTATTAATTCATATTAATTTTTTTACTTTTAACATTCAGTGGTAGAACATTACCGAAAGTCCTATCCAGAATAATTTCGCGAACAATGAGTCCTTATTTTGTAGACTTTATTATAACTTTAGTTATTTTAGTTTTATATTTAAAATATAGAAGCATATTGATTGATTATTTTCTTTAGAATCGTTTTGCTCTTCTTACAAGTTACGTAGATTAATTTCTACTTAACCTTAATACATAATATGTAAATTTTGAATGGAAAGGAATAATGATTAATGTATAAATATTTATTACTTATAGATTTATTTCAATATTGGACATTGTTGGAGAAGCTTCCTAAATATTTTGAACAATAAATGTCTCTCTATGAGTAGGATCACCTATAAATATTCTAATATTAATTTATATATATTATATTATCATTATTATATATAATATATTAATATATATATATATTATTATATATAATATTTATATATATTATATAATATAATATTATATTATATATATATATTTATTTTATTTATATTATATATATATATATATAATATAATATATATATTATTAAATAATATATAATTATATAATTATATATATATTATATTAATATTATATATTAGGTATAAATTGTTATTAATTATGAAGTTAGTAACCCCTATACTTGTTTCCAATTAAAAGAAAAGAAAGAAAGATCATATGGCAATTTGGCTCATAGACCTTGCAAGTGTCCTCAGACCATGAAGTTTAAATTTGCCAGAGTAATTTTCTCAAAATTTTCTTAATATTTCATTTGTAATATTGTAACATAGTAATGGAATTGGAATACGAATTATTAATTTTAGCTGCGAATTTTTCAGAAATGTGATTTGCCAGCTATTAATCCAATTTATATGAATCATTAATGTTATTCCGGGATGATAACTCTTGATTTACATTATTTTTTGAATAATTATTTAATTATAATTCCAAAAATATGTAATATTATAATTAAACTTGGATAGGTATTCTATATTACATAAGTATTATTTCTTTTATTTTTATATTTATTTTTATATTTCTAAGATTTATTATATTTTTATATTATATTATTATTATATATTTTTATTATTATTTATTATTATTTTATTATTTATATCATTAGATATTATATTTTAGACAAATATTAATAACTTCTGTTTTTATGTAAGTCTCTTTATTTCTTTGTAACGTTTATTTGTTCTTGATGTTATTTTCATTTTATATCAATTTTGTGCTGCTTGGTGGTAAGTCTTTAGTTTCTTCTACTTGTAAATGCCATCATTCTTCATTTGTTACAAGTTGAAAAATTTATATCCTCTTTTGACAACATTTCCATCAATCAGTGGTGTAAAAACTTGACCCCCGCAAAACGTTTTTTCACATGAAGTTTATATCACGAAGGAAAGTGCAGATAGTATTCAATGAATTTCTTTTTTGACAAACACGAATTCTCTAAGAGTACAGCCTTGATAAGTTATTCAATTTCTTGAGGAATGGAAGTTTAAGAAAATTTTGACTAAAACTGTGGAAGAAAAGAAAAAGAGATCTGTTTTGGAAATATGGGACCCATATTGTTGACATCTCACTCAGTTGCTTTGGGAATGAAAATGAGAGAAAGAATTTCCAATGCTTCGCGCCAGCAACGGGTTCCTGGTTGTGTAGGTCAAACTACACAAAGAAAGCACTAGCGCCTCATGGATGCCAGAAAATAAGGGACCTATAAGAATGGACAAACTTTGCTCTAATCAGTATGTAATAAATGATCATTCCACAAGGCCGAGCTTGGTTGTGGTACGACCAGTGAAATTCTGTTATCAAATATCAGCACAGCAATAATGCCACAGCCGGCAGCGCAAGCAGCCCAGCGCGCAGCACGTCTAGACTTGAGTACATTTCAGTTTACTTCGTTTGTTAGTTTTGATCGTGAGAATCACTGATAGAAATGGAGTTTACAATTAATATGTGCTAAAGTTTCGGGTTGTATGAAATGTAATACGTACTAGGCAAAAATTTAAGACGAGCGAAATTAGCACAATTTGACCTTAAAGGCTTGCAGAACTAGTGTTGATGGATGAAAGCAGTCCCCCGCACCACAGGTAGCTGCGGAGGCATTTTTTCCATCCACTCGGCTCCGGCTCCGCTCGTCCATTTTCCCTCACACCCTTTAAATACCGTCGGACTCGTCCGATCCCTATTTTTAAAATTACCTCAGCTCCAACTTCCCCGTTCGCTCCGGGTCCATTTTTAGAATTTTCGTCCGCATTTTAAATTGTTCGGCTCGCTCGCTCGATTTTTTTATTTCTTCTCCTATCAGTTATGAATCCATTAATTTATTACAAATTTTGATGTATGATGAATTAATGGTATGATGAATGAATTTTAGAATTAAAAAAGAAAATATTCCAATATCTAATTTAAATTCAGAATAGAATTAATTCTTCCTAAATTTTGATTAAATATATATTAGTTGAGAGTGGGCATTTACGTAATTAATTTATTATTTTTTTCCTAAAATCCTTAAAATTTTATATCAGTTATTAAAGTTTAATATCTATTGAGCTATGAGTGCCTGATATATGTAACATTTTATCGTCCAAAACGATTTATTATTTCATATATAGATATTATTTAATAATATATATTAATATATATATAAATTTTATATAAAATTGTTTGATAATTTTACATTATTAGCAGTATAGGCTTTTTAAATGAGAATTTATTTTAAATTAGTTATAGCTATTAATAATTTTTAAGTAGAAAAAATATAAAATCTTAGTATTACGTAAATGTACCCAGTTCACGTTCAAGAGATTATATTAATTAGAGAAGTTAATCTTGTCTATTCTGAAATTGTTAAATACTTTTTTCTAGAATATTTCTGTTTTTAATTAAGTTAATAAAATTTATTAAAAACATTTTAATTTCATAATACTATCAAAATTTTGTAACATAATGATTTCATAACTGTATATGGAGAAGGAATTACCAACAGTCGGAGCCGAGGGAGCGAACAATTTAAATAGCAGGAGCGAACAATCTTAATTTGCTGAGCGAGCCCCGAGCATGTTGGGCTGGTTATTTAAATAATGACGGAGCGGAGTCAGCGGTAATTTTAAATGACTAGACGGGCCCGGGCGAGCGTATCGAGCTGGAAAAAATTTGTCCGGCTCCGCGCCCTACTGTGGTGCATGGGCGCTTACACCTGCACACTAGTTTCCAGTCTTTAGGTTCAAATTTGTGCTATTTGTCTAGCTTTCTTCCTAATTTTTTTGTCATTATACCAGTTTTTCTATACCGAGCTTTAGCAGCGTTATAATATGTAAAACTCATTTCTATCATGATTTCTCACGATCAATACACAGCGGGGTAAATTGAAATGTACCTAGTTGCTAGACTGTGTGCTGTGCTGCTGCTGTGTGCTAGCTGCGCTGTTGCGTTAGCTGTTCTATATCTGTTGAATGATACAGAGGAATTTTCCACTCGTCACCCAATATCTTGGCTCTTGTTGTGATGATCCCAGTTTTGATGAGCAAGTGATTTAGATGTTTCTTCATCTTATAGGTCTCTTTTTCTTGGAGCTATGCCCCACCATTGCGCTTAGTTCTTCTTTTTTGTTAGTTTAGTTTGACTACACCATGGAACCGGTCTGCTGACGTTTGGAAATTTTTCTTCTCTTCATACTTTATCGTCCAAACAACTATGTCAAAGAGATCGTCCATATTTCCAAAAAAGATTCTCTTCTTTTTTTTCTTATGCATTAGAAAATTTCCGAAAGTTCAATCCTGCATAGAATTGAAATTATCAGCCCTTGTCTCTTTATAATTTCGTTTTTTTCAAAATTGAACTTCTTGAAATATAATGCTGCATATCTCGGCTTATATTTATTTACTATGTGTAGGAAAAAACTTTAAAAATTCCCCCGGGTCCGAAGGTATTTGAACCACATTGATTAAATGTGTCACAGAGAATAAAATTTTTATTTTCATTTGTAACATACTGAAGAATTGTGCATTTTAAAGTTGAAGACCATAAAGGGTATTACCAGCAGACAAACAGTTTGAATAAATTGAAATATCACAAAATATCATATTGGTTCAAATAAAAGAGCATTACCATAAAAGAGGTTATTATATTGTTAAGAATATATTATTTATGAAATATATTATATTGATAATAATAATATAATAATAAATATATATATATAATTAATATATATAATAAATGTAATAGTAATAATCATATATATATATAATAATCATAATAATAATAATAATAATAATAATATAATATATAATTAATATATTTATAATACAATCGAATTATCTCAATCAGGTTTAAAAAAAAAATAGTTTCAAAATAATAGATATAGAAAAGGAACAAACTGTTCTTTTTTTATGATTGTATTAATAGCAATGCAAATAGATGTCATTCTGAAAAAAATTGCTCTAATTAATTAATTGAAATTCGTAATTACATTCTTGAATAGTGCTAAAAGTGTTACAAATGAAAAATAAAGAAATGTTATGTAGTAAATTACTTTCTGAGGCGAAAATTTTCAAATTCTTGTGACAAGCCAATCACAGTAGTTGGAATTGAGCAAATATTGGAACATCATTCAATCGATTCTTTTTTTATTTCTTTTTTATTTTGGGCAAAATGAATTTATGGAACCAAAACAGTCAGACTGTTTAAAAATAGTAATCACCTATATTATTATATATATTTTAATATAATATTAATACTATATATATATATATATTAAATAATATATAATATATATATAATTATAACTATATATATATAATATAATATATATTAGATAATATATAGTATATATATTTTATATATAGTATATATATTACTAATATATATATATATATTATATTAATTATATTATTATATATATATATAATATATGTATATAATATATTATATATTATATTATATATATATATTATTATTATATATTTGTAATTCTATAAGATGAAAATTTATTTTCCATTTAGGAAGGATCCTCATATTCATACCTTTGTAAAAAAAATACTAGATAGTTAGTAAAACTAATTAGTTGACATTTAAATCATGTTAACCGATGTCCCAATTAAGGTTATTTTTACAATTTGCGAAGTTAAGTTAATGAAAATAATCTACGTAACTTTAATTGAGCGAAATTCACAGTTATCATTAAAATTGAGAAATCTTCAAATTTATAATAAATTTTTTTTTTAATATGTAAACTAAATAAGTATGTCATGTTTCGGAGCATTATTTGTAGATTTCGTAACTGTTCACCATGAATGAAAATAAAAAATTATACGAATTTAAGAAATAAAAGGCTTTGAAAAAGTTTTTTATGATTATTGTAATATTAGAATTGTATTGGTTTAGATTTTTATTGCAATATATTGTTTTTTTTTCAATGGAGAACCGCTTGTGGATTTCCCATTCCTTACCTCGTCTGCCCAGTTGTTGTTACAGCCTCTAGGAGCAAATAAATTTTATACGTTCTTGATTTTTGGTTTTCATGTAGGACGTTTCTAGAAATCTTTGAAATAATGAAAAACCAAATTGACCAAAATTTTTCAATAAAATCTCTAAAAGTAGATTTTTCTATAGGACATTTTCATTCTCATATGAAAAAAAAGCTTATTTCTCTTTGCTAGTTTCTTTTTTAATATTTGTGGGAGTTTGTGAAATATTCTTTTGTAATTATCTTGCCTCTTCTTCTTATTTTCGTTACTTTTCTTTCATTCAATATGGAGAAACTACGCATTCTCATTAAACCATATGTTAATAAACTTGTCATTGATTCTGTATTTAACAAAGAACTGCGAATGTGCTTATTGTGTTTTTTTTTGTTTATTTGTTTGTAGCCGGAAACCAATGCATAAAACTCTGTAAAATAAAGCAACAAATTCGTCTAAGCATTTTCCTCTTCATTGTTTAAATGAACTCTGCTAGAATAAATAATTTCAAAACGATATATTCTATTTCTCCATCATCTGCTATGTAAAATCTCATGTCTCGAAAATTATACTCTCAGTTGTAGTCCCCAGAAAAATTTTCTACTCAAATTTCCAAGTAGTCTCGAGGGTTTCTTTAATTTTTTTTATATTAGACAATAATATCATTAATGATACGTTTCTAACTCTTATTGTTCCATAGGTCAAAAATTGATGTTTGTTTATAATGACCAGTTTTTCAAATCTTTTGAAAAAAAATATTCTGCTCCTAAATCTGCATTGAACTACACTGAAAATCACTGCAATAAGTTATGTATATGATGATGCATGCTAGAAATAATATCTGATTAATATTTTTATTCCAAAAGCACGTGTTATCGTCCTGTATTTCTTGGGGTTGTGTCAAAAACAGAGCTCCGCTTTGTTCTTATGCCATTCTCGTAATGTTATCATATGCAATGAGGCCACTTCATTTTCTGTTCGGATACGTTCAGGAAACCTAAATGTTCAATATTGAAGGACCTGTAGTCTATCAACTGGGGCAGCTGTCGACTGATGTCATCAGTAATATCTGAATCAGTTTTGAATCCAGTTTGGTAGGTAACGAATTTCAAAAGTTCAGTCCTCTATTACTATTAACCACCAATTGACTGTTTCTGACGATTTTTCTCTACCCTTCTAAATATGACGGTTAATAATATACCCCTAAATTTTAAATTAAGTGTTCTATACAAGCTGTTAATTGTTAACAGTTCTCTATTCATGACTAAATATCAAGGCTGCTGAGAGTGGAAGTTCAGAATCTCTTTTTCAGCTTTTTTTTTAGCTTATTTACATTCATGTATTCGATCGTCGTATGAAATGAGAGGAAACTGGATTACAAAGTTCTATTTGCGTTTCTGCTGATCATAATCGTCTGATGAGGAGGAAGACAGCATTCATAACATTCGTTAAATTCATAACATTCATAACAGTTCATAACAATTCATAACAAGTTCATAACAATATTCAGATCAAGTCACAGTTGCTCGGCAACTTGATTAGTACTTAATAATCTAATTTTGAATGTTAAATGTTTCGGTTTCTCTCAATTTCTTTTGATATACCCTTAGGTTTAACGCCTGCTCAAGGCAGAACAGCTTTTTTGTAGATCCCAACATTTTCTGCAATATGTCTTTTCCTTGCCGCAATTATTAAATTTCCTGTTTTACTTCTATTTGTATGATATTCTGTGCGTTTTCATGAGCTATATCAAACAAACTTAACGGAAGACATTGAATTTTTTTTTTTTTTTTATTTTTTTTTTTTTTCATAAATCACATTTTTCGTATACCTTTTATCTCGTTGTTTTTGTATACTTTGCGCTTTTTAATTACATCCGAATGCCATGTGTTGTTACGGATTCTCCATATTTTATTCTTATCAATAACAGGATGCATGTATGCAAGTTAACTTCACCTCAACACGTATGTAATATAGAACGCGTAAAACATCTCACGAGATGGCAATTAGCGGTAATTTGAAGTTTCGTTGATCATGAAAAATATTGCTTCCTTGCATTTCTACAATAGTTATGACGTTTACACATAACTCTAAATAATATTAAAATTCAAGTTACAACAACACAGCAAAAACAAACTAACCTTAACAACTAGAAATTTCAGTTCAGGTCAAGGGGACCTATTGGCTCGGAAGCCCAATTTCACCCTCTTAAAAGATTGGTTTCATAAATTCTGGAATTTCAGCCGATTATTTGACTTATATTATTACAAATGCAGCTTTTTTGCCTCAAACGTGTTTCGGGTGTTCTTTCTGTCTGTAATCTTCTTTCAGATTTTAATTTTCAAAACCCTGTATTGAATTTTCTATCAATTACAAGTTTTTTTCGACATTGACTTCAAACTTGAAATTGCATATGGTTCATTACCTACAATAGTAACAATGTTTTTTTTTTTTTTTTTGATATTTGTTTTGTGCTCAGCGTTGTCCAATTTCCAACCACAGATTTTGATTTTAAAATGGAAAATTGCCATACTTTTTTCTGCTCTCGTGCGAGTGATAGAATTTTCAGGCATATGTAGTAGAGCAAGATTTTTTTTCTTTTACTAAATAATTTTTTGTATTATCATTATTTTAGTTTCATGGAAAAATTTTAAAAAAAATTTGGAATTTTAAAAAATTTCTTGAGTATACAAAAAGTATATAAGTAAAAAATGCAAGGAATGCTAAAATGTAATGTTTGATCGGTATGAGATTAAAAATATATCATTTTTCCTTTTCAAAAAATTCAAATGTTTTTAAAAGTGTCAATTGACTAAATCGAAGAATTGTGGACTATTTTGGGTAATAGACCATCTATGATATTTCAGTTTAGAGTATTTCAACATTCTGGAATTAAACACCAAATGTCAAAAACATATGTTTGAATTGAAAATGCTTTTCTTTCTCAGCCAGAAAATAACACTTTTAGAGGGCAAAAAAAGCTACTTTTTTGTTTTTAGGAAAATATTCTGAAGAATCGAATTTTATGTCCATTTTAGAGCCAGTGTTAATTGGGCGTAGCGGCTCAAAGTCTTAATGCACAACTTCATAAAAATAAATTAAAAACATTGCAACTTTCCGGACTGTTGCTATACGTGTTAATATAACTGATTTGTTTAATTTACATAGAAAACATCTTAATATGGGCATATTTAAGGTATCCTGCAAAAAAAATATAAAAAACATTTAAATTGCTTACTGATTTGTTGGTTATACTAATATTAATATATATATATTATAAATATTAATATATATAATATATTATAATATATATATATATATATTATAATATATAATATATATGTATTATATTATAATATATAATATATATATATAATATATATATTATTATATTATAATATATATAATTATAATATATATATATATTATATATAATATTTAATATATGATAAATATATATATTATTATTTATTATATATATTATATATATATATTATATTATATATATATATATATAATAATTATATATATATATATATATATATAAATATATATATATATATATTATATAATATATATATATTATAAGTTTTAGTATTTACTTCCAGTATATCGCGCTTTATGAAAAATCCTGTATTTGTTCACTTAGGGTAGAGCATTAAATCACTTCCCATTACGTAATGATATATAATTTTGTAAATTTAAGATTTTCTTCCGGATTTTCAATATTTGATTATACAAAATCCATATATAAGAAAAGAACATAATTAAAACCTTTACATAAAATAAAAATAATATATTATTCTTATTATATATTTATAATATATATTATATAATATATTATTATATATTATATATATAATTATATATAATATATATCTATAATTACTATATTAGTATATTACAAATTCTACTACATTATGGAGTTTTAGGACATCTCAGCCTACAGGTAATTTTGGCTCCTTGTGCGTTAATTACGTTTTTACAGAAGTGGTTTCTTACCAACACCTATATCACTTATACGACAACTTTCCCTTAAATAAATATATAAATAAAAAACATTGGTTTCGATAGTCAAGGTGACCCGTTCCAAAAATGGTCCTTCATCCCCCTTCGGAGTTGATGGCCCCAAACCCCCCCCCCCCCGTTGGTGGTCTCCCGCCTCATACCGCACTCTCTTCTCCTCTCCGATTATCCCTACCTCCCACAGCGCCTCCCTCCTTTCTTCCCCACCTCTGCACCCTCTATTTCCTGGCTCCATTCCTACTCCCACTAATCTTCCTCTGTTTCCCTACCCTCCTCCCTCCTTAGTACACGCTCCATTACTTATTCTCTATTCGCTCCCCCCCCCCACCCACCATTCTTTACATCCCTTATTCCTAACCGAACTCAAGATATTTGAGCGTTTCTCACGCAAACCCTATCTGCTTGTTTCTGTCTCACTATCTAAGTTTTTAGACAAAAATTGACTGCTATTGTGCTTTTGGCCCAATGATAGTTTGTTATCGGTTGGTTTCTCTGTTTTGAATCTCTGTATTTAACCTATGGCTTAACTAATTTTGATCAAACTATATTAAATTTATTCTTCTGAATATGATCTCCAAATGAATAATTTATTGAAATTATTGAACGCATTTCTAAATACGCAAACTAAACTATTTCTCTTTCTTCACCATTTTTAACATTATATTCTGGCTGTTTCAAAGTTTACCACTGCCTTTGACTTTCTCCTAACTCTCAAGATACTCTGATGAGTTTGCCTACCATTTCGCTTTCCAAAATGTGCTCTTGAGCAACAATCTTACTTTTTTACACTAATCTTCTCAATTTTCGTTTTAATTTTTCTTCTGGCGGTTCCTTAACACATTCTAAATCCTCTATATCTGTTCTATATCTTCAAGAATCTTCAAAGGAAAGCTAAGCCTACGGCGAAGAATATTATGTTATCAATCGTGCCTCAAACTGGTCAGACTTTGAATCCTACTCCTTTTGACTTCTCAATGAAAACTGAACACTGTTCGAAGAGAGGCGTCCCCGGAGTGGCAAACGCTAGCAGATGTGATTCTTTCTGGCAGCAAAACGTACCTTACCATATCATTTCCTCACTTAAAAATAAAATCCTGGTTAACCTTCGGAATTTTCTCGTTCAAACTCCAAACTCTTTCTTTACTGGTGATATTCTTTTTTTTCTATCTTATATCCTGATCTCTGCCACATTCGGTGATCTTTCTTATGCGCTAGACATTTTGAAAGCATTCTATAGAGTCTGGCAAGCGTATTTTTTTTTAAATCTTCTCTTTTCCTATATATATCTTATCTCTCTCTCTCTCTAGATCTCTCTCATTTCCTTTCCGCTTTTAAAGCAGTTGTTGTGAAGGCTACCGTGTTCTCCTTTAAAAATTATAAACTGAGATTTCTAGGTTTTCTCTTCACTACTCTCTTTTACTTTCATAAATTCAATTCTCACTATTACTACTTCACTCCTACCCCTTCACTCAACTACTATGCTCATTACTCTAACCTTCATTTCTAACTATTTCAATTTGAATTGGAAAGGTTGTTTTCAATTCTTCAAATATGTTCCTTATTTTCTACTAAATATCCAACAAATAAAATGATCATCAAAAAATCCATCAAATCATTGAAGTGGGCTATTTGAAAGGTGGAATCACAGTACTTCACTTTTTAAGACTTTAGAAGGCTATAACATCTGTACAAAATTTTAATGCCATTCGTAAAATTTCTATTTAATTGGTGTTGTTTGGCTTTGAGCTTGCCACTCTCTGTGGTGATTCCACTCACACGGCCATTGATCAATGTTGTGTTCGAAGGATTCTTACCTTATTAAATCTCATTACTTATACTCGACTCCGATTCTATTATAACCATCGAACTGTTTCTTCACTCTTTATTCTGTCGATAGTGAAATGTACATGCTTTTTGACTCTCTTCTACTCTCCGTTAATGGGATGTATGACGCGCTTTCTACACAGCTTAATTCACTTGTCAACTCCTGACCCCGACTTTATAGCCTATGTCATCTTAACATACCAAACTGGTCAAGTATTGAACATTCTCTCTATTTAATTCTAAAACTACAAATGACACTGTACTGATGTCGATCAGTAATTGATCGAATTTAGATTTGAGTTTCCCAATTCTGGTAAATCTCTTGTAGGCCTTTGACTTTCCCATTAGTGAGGGAAAAAAAATTAATGTGATGTCTTATATTATAATTTATACATTATTATATTAATCATTATTGTATTACTCTCCTTATGACATCGATGTTAGAATGGACTCTGCAAGTCAGATCTTTATGAATCACAAACCTTTACTTGTTCAAGTAAAAGTAAAGTAACGCCGATAAGCATATTCTTAAAGAATAAGGAATATGAATCTTCATATCTACTACAAGTAAGTACAAATTCTTTTTTAAAAGATTTGAGTATAGATTTATATATATATATATATTAATTAGGCATGTACTTAAATATATAATTTAGGATATGTAAAATATAATATACTATTATCTATTTATAAGAATGTGTATAAATAGGATAGATATTATTATATATATTCTTAAAGAATAAGGAATATGAATCTTCATATCTACTAATATATTTATTATATTTGATGAAAATATATGTATGTATGAAACCATTATCCTGGACAATTATAGGATCTCATTCTTCGTACTATATGGAAACATAAAATATACGATAGACTTCCATATAGACATGAAAAGAGCTAAAGCTTAGGCGCTAATATACCAATTAGTGAGTATCCGTCTAGTCAGAAAATCCACTCTAAAGGCTTCACGGCGACAATGACTCAGACATGACCTCCGTCAAAGTGGTTCTTCTGGCCGGTGTGCTAAAAACCATACTCCTTACAAACCCCATTCACTCCTGTTATGCCCTTTTTTCTCACCTCTGCCAACTCACATTTTCTCTTAAGGCATTCCTTATTGACTCAATCTACTTTTTTTTCGTTCTCCCATCCGATCGATTCCAACATACTTACACGTATTATTCCGAATTTAACGAGTCTTCATCTTTCAGAGACCAATAATCATAACGTACTTTCATTTATTTCTCATTTACCCATTCACACCACACAACTCTCCTAATACGTTCATTCTCATTTTATCATTTCTATTAACACCTAACACGCCCCAAAGATTGTCCATCTGTACACATTGTAATTTAGATCTATACTCTTTTCCAGAACCTAGTCCCACTACCTATATATTACACGGATAAAACATTAATCATTGTAACCTAGGCACTCAACACTTAGTCCCTTACTCCACCGATTAAATGCACGACTTAGTCCATTCACATTTTCCTATCATCATGCATATCGCTCCTTTTCAATTCACATATTCCTAATATGTAAAATTCAGACCTTTTTCACAGCTTCACATCTAACATAATTAACACTGAGTCGTCCTCATCCAACCCCATACTTACTCTTATCTACATTACTTAAAAACCCATCCTTTCACACCCTACCAAATATCTCTACTAGTCCTCTCAACTCTCTTCGAGTTCGCCACACAAATCCAATCATCATAAATAAGGTAGATCCTCACCTCATTCCTCTAATCTTTCTACTCATTATTCCAATGGATGCCAAGAGAATCCTCTGTCTCATCGTTATATTTAGATAATACTTTGACTCTATATTATTTTTACACACGCTTCACTTAGTCTATACTATACTTTTGATTTATTAGAGCTTACCACCAACACATTCACTAACACTGCCATTAATTTCCCTATTAATCCTTTATACGCCTGTTGCCAAAATCCAATAATCCTAATAAATTTATTCTTGCTCCTCCTCATATTCCCCATCATTTGTTTCAATGTACAGATTTACACATCCTCTACCATTAAACGCAACTTATTCTTCCCCAAGATTAGTTCTTCATCATCGACGCATCTTTCGACAAAATATCATATTACTACTCTTAACTACAACACCAAACTAATTACTTATATATTACAGTTACCTTTCCCCTTACCCTAATATATAAAGTATAAATATGACATCTTTCTCGACTATACTCCATAAAGCTTTGTTATACAACTTCCAATCCCCAATGAATCACTATCTCGCCTATTATTATATATATTTATTATAGTAATATATTATTAAAAATATATAATTATATATATATATAATAATTATATTATAATATTTATACGGTATATTTTATACTTATATAAATATATATATATATACTAATATATATTTATATATATCTTATATATAGTATATATTATTAATTATATATTATATATATCCTATATTTAATTTTATACTTTATATATATATATATAATATATAATATATTATATATAATATATTACTATATATATAAATATATATATATTTATATATATAATTATTATATATATAATATATATTTATTATTATATTTTATTTTATATTATATATATATATAATTATATAATTTATATTATATTATATATATTATATTTATAATATATTATTACGACTATATAATATGTTTTGTGTGGCGAATCTGAAAGAGAGTTTGAGAGGTGGTGGTGGTACGGGTGTGTAAAAGGATGGTTTGAAAGTAAACGTAGATTAAAGTAGGTTGATGGTTATGAGTGAGACAGTCTTCGGTTGAGTTATGCCTAATGCGTGAGGCAGATGAACAATGACTGAGTTTATATTTAATATATTATGTAGTATATGATTATTATGTATAGGTAAGTTGTTATTGCAGGAGAGCTGTTGCAAATTAAATCCTTTGTGAATGAAAAGGGAGTTTTGAGTGCGCTAGTGTCTTGCTTGATTGTAAGTGTTAACTGTGTTATGTATGTATACTGTGTTAATGATCTGGAATAAAGAGTTATAGATCTAAATTTAGTACATTGTAGATGGACAATCTTAGGGCGTGTTAAGTGTGAGAGAATTGATAAAATGAGAAAAAGATGATATTGTTGTATGGTATTGAAAAAGGTGGCCACCCTGACAAATGAAAGTATGTTTACATGGTTTGGTCATATGGAAAGATGATGATTGTCGTTGGTTAAGCGATCGCATAGTGATTGGTGTGTTGGTATCGGAACTGGCTGGGAGACCGAAGGAAAATGGATTAGTCAGTGAACAGAATTCTGGGGAGGAAAATGATGAGTTTGACAGGCGAGAAAAAAGGTGATTAATAGGAGTGAATGGCAAGTTTTTGAGGTGTATTTGTTGTAGCCACCTGGGCCAAGGTATGAACCCCACATTGCAGATGCCATAAGCAGGGTACATCGCGTCAGTGAAGCTCTTATGTGGATTTTCTGTGCGGCGATTTCCCACTAATAGATAAAGGGGGCGGTAATGCTGGCTTTCTTTTCGAATTGTGTCATATTCTTCTACTACTTTCTGTTTCTAGGTAAATGTACGAACCTTACCGTTCTTGGGGAAAAAGATGTTGATCGATATATTATATATAATATATATTATATAATATATATAATATATATATATATTATATATTAAATTTATATATATATATATATAATATATATTAATTTTATATATATATATAAATATTTATATATATAATAATTGCATATTTACATCATAAATCGAAATTACAAAAATATATACCAACGTAAAAACATTGCAGGAAAATGAAAAGAAAATAAAATATGGAAGTAAAGAATGCCAAAATACTTGCAAGTACCAAGCACAAGTACAAGTAAAAAAGCTCAAGTACAAGTACAATTACAATTACCATGGCTTTTAGAAACTGCAAGTACAAAGTACTCAAAAAAATGTACTTAAAGTACAATTACAAGTACAAGTACTCTAGAATTGAACATATATGATATATTATATATAATATTATTATATTATATTATATTGTTATATATATATATATATTATATTTATTATATATATATATTATATATAGAAAATAAATGCAATAAGCGCAAGTATAATTTTGTATTGAGTAACACCCTTAAAGTATTTAAGTGCTTGGGATCTCGAAACCTGACTTAAGCAGATGTACGTGCGGTTGTTTGAACACCAGACACGATGAACTAAAAGGGAACCGCACCATTTCTCTGAAAACAATCTAGGTGCCCAGAAAGTAGAATGTTTTGGAATTCGAACTTCGGCAGCCACCCGTTCACATGGGCCTGGAGCCAAACAGAGTACCGCACAAGGTGAACTATTAGAGAAATTTCAGAAAATAAATTGCAATAAACGCACAAAATTTTTATTATTAAAAACCTATAGCATTTACCCTGATTCACTGACCTACAAGAATTACATCGTAGACCAAAATAATGACCAGAGACTGGTCCTTTCCATTTCTTCAGAGTTAAACTTGGTAATATAATATTCTCATAACCGTACGCCCTCCTTTACACCAGTTCAAATGCTTAGTTATGTGAGAAAATCGAGAAATTTTGGAGGTTGTTGTATACAGACATCCACACACAACACACACCAAACAAACATAATATTTATAATATATATTTAATATATATATAATTATTTATAGATAAATATATATATTATATATATATATATAATATTATATATATATTAATATATATATATATATTATTCAGTATATATATAATGCTATTAATTATTATATATATTTATATTATATATATATATTATTATATATATATAATATAAATACTATATATATATATAATAATTATTATATTATACAGAATTAAATATTATTATATATTTATTATATTAATTACTATATTTATTAATATAATATATATAATTATATATTAATATATAATTATATATAATATATATATTTACGTATATAATATATATATACTTAATATATATTATATATACTATATATATATATAAATATATATATATATATATATCTAATTATATATATATATATATATATAAATGATAATAAGTAGATAGATAGGATAGATAGTAGTAGATAGACTAGACAGTAGATAAATAGTTAAATAGTTAGATAGTTAGATGATAGATAGATAGATAATAATAATAGATAGATATAGATAGATGATTAGATAGATATAGATAGAAGATAGATTAATTTAGAGTAATATATATAGAGTTGTATTATATTATGAACCCTTGGTGTATATACTATTCAATATTTCGGTATTAAAGTACGATATTTTATTTAAAACTTAGTAATGATATATTTAATAAGAATGTATTACAATGCGCCAAAGGCCAATGCTCGGTTGTATTATGGTAAATAGCTCTTATGTTTTAGCATATATAGTGACTTACTTTAGATTAAGTTGTATCACGTAGATTACTATTATTAAACTGTTAAAATTTATTTTATTAAAACCGATTGGAACAGATTGCAAAATATAGCGCGTAAAACAGCATACCGTACCGGCGAACAATATATTAATTTATTTATATATATATATATATTATTTAATATTATATATATATAATATTATATATATATATTATATATATTATTAATATACTCTTCTCCATATCCCCTTTCCTCTTACCGACTGCTAAAAATCTATAATAATATATTAAATATATTATTACATATATATATATTAATATATATATATATATATCTTAATAATATATATTTTATATATAATATATATTATATATATATTTATATAAATAAGATATATATATAATTTAATATATATATTACTTTATATTATATAATATCATTATATTATATATACATAATATATTATAATATATTCAATAAGTACCTATTATACCTTTGTTTATTTCCTCCTGGTATTAAGTATATATATAATCTATCTCTACTTACCGAATTGTTTCTACATTTTTGTATCTTGATTATACTATACTCCAACCTTCGTCTCCTATCCTAACGGTTTGCCAATGTGTAAAAATCTTTACTTCTTGCTTTTCTTTCAATATCATCATCATGTATCCTATTTTCATAGCTTCTAAGCACCTTTACCTCCTCTTACCCTTCCTATCACTTCTCTCCGCTTACATTTTCTTGCTTCACGTACACGCTTAGATGTAAAATTAATATTATATTAAATAATTATTATTATTAATATTATAATATATATATAATATATATATATATTATATACTATTATATATAATAATTATATATATAAATTTATTCATAATTTATTAAATTATATTTATATTAATTATATATATTATTATAATACTATATATATATTTAATTATTAATATATTTAATATATATTATTATATATATATTAAGTTAATAATATATACTAAGATAACGAAATTCATAATAATTACTATTATTCCCTACAAACTCCTAATAAAAGATTATATATGACAAAAATATATTTATTTTATATATTCAAATTTAATCAAAATAGTATATAAAAATCATATCGCAAATATCCATCATTTTCAAAAGAGAAGATGCGTATGCGGATGCGCCGTTAATTTGAGAATCGTATTAATGCGGATGCTGGATGTCAATTTAGGTGCGTATGTTATATTCGCTAAATGCTAGCTATATTATGCGTGAATCGATATCATAGTCCATTCACTAATAATCATAATATAAATTAATAATTTATATATATATTAATTATATTTAATAATTTATATATATATTATTATTTATATATTATATAATATTATATTTATATTAATATACATATACTTATATATATTTTATAATAATTAATCTATTATTATTATTTAATAATATATATATATATACTATGTATAATTCTATATTATATTATATTTTATAATAATTAGAACATTATTTTGAAATCATGTATTGCCAGCCTCAATAACAGTAACATCATGAACTAAAAACAAACCATAAACATAGCAGTATTATATTTAAATGAAAGATGACCAATTCTGGAGACATTTTTATATCTAATGTTTATTAAAAAAAACTATCTATAATTAAAATAACGTACTTCATTTTGAGAAATTATTAAAAATTGTTTAAAATAACTAGTTTTGAAAAATTGATGATATTTTTACCGTTTATTATATTCATATAATCAATTAACTCGTAAGATCTCTTCATCGTTACTCGTATGAGCACGCCAAATTGTATCCAAATAGTTGATTTTTTTCTTTTTTAAACTATAAGACTTCCACGCGTATAAAATAAAGAACGTATGCAAGACGGGTTTCTCGTACCTACCGGGACGATGAGACTATCTGTCCCCTATTCATTGTCCTCTCGATACTGCACCTTTGATACCTTCCTACACCCAATCAATGTTGTATGAAATATATAAATTTAGATAATTAATTATACAATTTTTCTTCTCATAGTCAAAATGAATTTAAACTACTACTTATCGCAACCTTCTTCCTACCTCGCATAGAGATCAGAAATGGAAGAATTGTATGATATATGAATGTTGTTTGAGGAGTTTTTCACTGTTCGACTCTACTTTGACGCTGGACCAAAAAATATATCTTAAATATTTTAATTGTTTTTATTAAGATAAATATATTATAAGATGAAAATAATTTATTTTATCATTTAAGAAAGTTTTATGCTATGAAATTGTCTTGCTAAATCAAAATGATATAGACGCTTCAAAGTTTGTATGTCAACTGAGCTGGTCTATAATTTTATATTATCTATACATTAATAGTCTAATAATACATGAAATGTTTTACGAAAAAATTTTGTTTTTTCTTATTTTGCTTCGTTCAACTAAAGATATATAAACCTGGGTAAAAACCGCAAGTGCAAAGAGTCACTGCTGTGCCTTTCGCAGACTACGATATTACCATAGTTGTTGCCTTTCTGTAGTTTATTAGACTAATATTCAAATATTGAATCACAGGACTGAAACAGCCGTGAATATTTCTGAAAATTTCTTTACAATAAAGACCCATTTCATCGTAGAATGAAATAATATTGTAATTAATTAAAAATCACAGTGAAAATCGAAATTATTCTAGGCGCCGTGTAGAATACTTGAAACTCGACTTAACAAGTGGATGAATTGGATTTGGTTGAAGAAGGTGAACAATTCACACATATTATAGAACTTGATGGTAAACTTACAACAGATGATATACTTAATGTTTTTAAATTAGACCCTAGCTATGAAGAAAATGAAAAGAAGTATCATGAATTAAAAGCAAGCATTTTGGGCGAAAGTGATGATAATGAAGATGGGGATGATGACAGTGGAACTGAAGGAGACACTGAAGACTCTGATGATATAATAATATGATACTATGAAGCTAATGTATGAGCTTTTAAATAAAGAATAGATTTGGAATTTAAATTTTAGAGAAAAATATAATTAGAATATAAATATAATATAATATGATGACATAATTACAATAACATCAGTGAATGAGCAAAAAGATGTGAAATAAGTTTACATGAAAAAACAAATGTTCTTATCATATGTTCACGAGGATATACAATGTTATAGTAAGCTGCGACCAAATATACGACAGCAGAATTACTTTGTAGCAATATTATTATGTTCTAAATGACATTGAAATCAACAGGACAATACTCAATTTTTCTTCGCCCTTAACTAACAAGATGTGCAAGCACATGATTAATGATATAGAGCATCAAAGTTGTCTGCTCAGGAATAATTTCCTCGATATATAAAAAAAATGAATATATAAAAAAAAAACACAAGAAATTAAAGCATGGCCAATTACTAAAACCAAATATTATTCATCTATTAAATAAATAGATTCAACGTTCTAATCCGATGTCATATACACTTAAACTGAGAATGATTCTCTTATCTAAACTCACAATTCAATAAGATAATAATCTGATATTGCTATAATATGTGACCCTCAAAACTAGACAAGATATGAAGAACTTATATTCTAGTATAATGGCGACAAAGTCGAGCACTGCCTCATTGTGTCCTCCTCATGGCAGTAATAGCTCATGCACTGGATGTGTTGATAAATTCTTAAATTCCTGTGTAGCTGAGTACTTTATTACCAGAATCTTTCTCACATTTTCCATGCAGACGACTATTATTAAATGTATCCTTTTGTTCCGTCCATTATAAAATACACATAAAGCAGGTGAAATACCTTGCAATTATCATTGTTATGACATAGTTATAGATATACTATTTTTGAGTTAAAGTATATTAATAGTAATTATTTGCTCAGATCATCTCGTTAGTTCTAAAAATAAAGACTTATTTAGTTTATGTATAGCTATTAATTTTCTCAATAAATTCTAATTCTTCTTATTATCCTCTATTGATAACTCAACTGACAGTATATAAATATATTACTATATTATTAATATTATATAATTATACTTACTATTATATATTATATATATATTTATAATATTATGAATAGAATTAAGATAATAAATCAATAATTAATATAATATACTAAATATTATTAATTATATATAGACTACTAATAATAATAGGCTTATCGACGATAATATATATACTAATATATTACTATAACATATTGACATATATAATATTTATAGATTATAATATTATATTAATAATATATTATCTAAGCCTACTATAAGATATACTTATATATTATCTATAGAGTAAGTATATTATTATGATTATATGGCTTGTATTTATGGTATAATATATTAAATAAAATAAATATAATAGAAATAATATATAGATTATTATATAATTATTATATATAAAATAAGAATAAAAAATTAAATTTAAAAATAAAGGTATTATATATACGACCTTTAAAAATCATTTTTACAATGTTGTTGATATGACTAGTATTATGTAATAAATATATATTTTATCTTATATATATAATCATATATTTTAAGAATATAACCAATATACTAGTATACCAATAGCTATTTCTAATCTATTAAAGTAAATGACTAGGTATATAGATTCGTATCACCGCTTCACTTTTATTATTAATATTATTATTAAATATTTAACTTTATTTAATATTAATAAACTATTGAAAATAATAATATTTAAAAGATTTTACATAATATAATATGACTAGGGTTTCGTTGCGATTCACCCAAGGCGTGTTGGATAAGAACAAGAGTTTTGAGTATATGCTCGCAATTTGTCGCTATTATATAATGGAATTCTGCGTTCCTCTCACTCCTGATATCTGGTATTACAAGTACATCTTTAAGATAATGTCAGAAACCAAAGATGTACTGATCAAGCTATCTCTCTCAGATGTCTGAGTCGGATATAGGAATCCATCTCCACCAGGTACTCGTTACTGTGATGATCTGTAGTATAAAGCTTTAGAATTCTGAGTAACAAGTTCTCCTGAGATACCCATAGCGACTCTTACTAAATCTAAATGGCATTTTGTCACAGATACCTTTAACTACTTATAAATTCATTAGGCTAAATTAACTATTTTAGCCATTTGGCCCATCTAAAGTAATTGAACAATGTGTACATATTCGTGTCACATGCACGATATATAATATCAAAATAAGCGCCTTACTACTTATTTTATCATTACAGTATACATCACTTAGTCTATATTAAAGATCTTTAATATATACATCTTATTTATCTCTCATTAATCTTCATACTCTACTTAATTTATTATATCTACTATTCTCCTATATCTTATAGACAATAAATGTAGTATTACGGTAATCACGTCAATTTTTTCAAATAAAACTCTACCTGAGGCCCTAATTTAAATAATTTTATATAAATATAAATATGTGTTCACTACTACCAATTTATTTATCCTATTTATTTTAATTAACGCTTCTATTCGATAATTGCCAATAGTCTAACGCTGTTTTTAAAAATATTATTAAAAATAGTAAAAATGTTGATAAAAATATAAGTTGGGTAACTTATGCTAAGTTATATATACATATTAATTACATTCTATTTAATATATATTATAAATTATTATCCATTTAGTTAATATATAAACTTATAATATCTATTTATATTAATCAATTAATATATATATATTAACATATGAGCATTATATGTTAAATTCAGTTGTAATGTATTCAAGTTCCCTATGAAGATGGACTGTTTATGTTTAAGATTTTCTTATAAATATTTTTGCACGTCTCCAATCTCGTAGCCCAAATTACCTTTATTATTATTGATATGGTTCTTTTATCTTATATCAAAAAGTTCAGCTTCTGAAACTTCGTAGGATACACAGCCTTATGATTACTTAAATTATATATTAATATGCTAATTATATTATTAATTTAATATATTTCTAAGAATATAGTTTAATTCCGCTGGAGTATAGTATATATTTAAGTGTTACAAAAATGTCTTTTTAAAGTCGTGGGTATGATTATGCTCACTGTTGTATCAAAATTTTGTTTAAGCCGATAATAAATCGATATTAACCATCTCACCTCTCATTTTTAAAGTTATTAAATGAAAGAAACTCCAGCATCTTTCATTCCTATGCAATGAATGCTTCTCACGACTACTCTTTCTATAATCGTATTTATTGTTAATATGACCAATCTTCTTAATAAATTTAAATTATTAAAGATTTATGTGTAATTATAAGCATAATATTTTCTTGTGAATATATTCTAACTTAAAAATGTGAAATTTTTGATTTTTACTCTATAACTTGAGTAACAGTTTCCTTACCGGATTCATCCCTATTCGATTCAGGTTTGCAAATATGTTATTCAAAGTTAAATTTCAGATTGTTTAAGTTGTATGTATTTATTAAATTGTAAAATCAAATCATAAAAATTAATAATGAACATTAGGGATTAATTAATATTTATATAATATGAACTTTTTGAAACTACATAACTTAATGAAACTTAACGAATAAAATTCGAAAGTTAAATTTTCTCGATAAAACAAAAACTTACAGCACAACAAACGATAAAAAAACCATGAAAGGTGGTTAGTCAAGTGATCTGATTATAAAATTAAATACACTCATAAAAATTCATTCTGAGATATTTATGGAAATAAGGCCAAGCCTGAAACCTTTAACAGATGCCATAATTAATAGCACTATTACTATAATATCTATAAGTAAAATCAAAATTTTAATGTTTGCCGCTTTTAACTATTATCCTCATACTATTATATTCTTATTATATATTATCAATTAATTATTAACCTATAATTACATACCTTACCTTATACTAACCCTATATATAATCATGTATTTATAGTATATTTTGTTAATTATGTTTCTAGTTATCATATTTATCATATTTAATTATTAATATAATTTCATATTAATATTCTATTCTATAGAATTATTCTTCAATATATATTCTCTTTATATATATATATACATTACATTATATTATTATCACATTCCAATAATAAATAAGATATTAAGAATTAATGTAGAAGAATACTAATATAATAAAAAAACATAAAATTATTTTCTAATGATATATATATATAATATATTAAATATATATATATTTATTATAAAGTGCTAATTACTATATATAGAAATTATATATACTAACTAAATATATATATTATTAGTATCATTATTTATAATTACTATATACTATATAGTATTTTCATTAAAATTAATTATATATATAATAGTTATAATGTTCAAAAAAATTATATCCGGTTGTTATTCTTCTCATGAATCCGTTTTCAATATGACAGACATAATTTTTATTATATGTAGTTTATAACTTTATATAATTATTTGTCTAATATTATATATTAATGATAAATTCTTCCTTAATAATAAATATCTTACATATTTGTTGCATGCTCAGGAACAGCTATATTTCCTACTATATTTTTTTAATCTTTTTTTTTCCTTCTTGCTGATTCTTTTTAATTGTAATAAAAGACTTTGTGTAAAAATTTGAAAAGAAATCCTAAATCATAATAGACGTGTTTTGCATATATCGAGTAAATTAGATATCTTATTGTCAATGAAGCCAGAATAATAAATAAAAACTTTATATATGTCGTTATGAATCCGTTGAACTATAGCTATATATTCATGGAAAACCACCTGCCTCTGATATTATTATATATGGATGTATGTCAATCTAATACTAGTTAAGGTATTTAAAGACTATTATTGTTATATTTTATTCTTGATGGTTCTTATTTAATATTATTATTATTTTGTATTTTTACTTTGCAATATTAATAATCTATTAAAACATATAATTCCATGAATTTAAGAAAGGAAAATATTATTACTTGATTATTATTTTTTATTAAGAGTTCCCTTGCATGATAATAAATTTTTCAAAAGATATTGTAAAGGAATTGCAGATAAAATCTATGAAAGTAATATTGGAAGTCCAGTCTGAACGTAGTATTTTATAAGACGAAGATAGCTTTTAAAGTAGGCTTCAATATTCCCTCGTAGGACACACTCCTAGCCAGTGTTGACAACTTAACGGTAGGCTTCCAGTACGACTTTTTTTTAATGATTCTGGAAGGGGCAACATTAATTTTCCATCCAATAATGTTTAATTTTTTTTATTCTCGAGTATAAATTTGTGTCAAAGTGCAATGGTCTTCTGGACTGTTAGGACTTCCCACTTTTAACAGTGTTATAACTACCCTTCTTTCCCTTTCAAATATTTTATTAAAAAGACCTTATTTTTGTCTGTGATTAGATTAATTTTCTGGTGAAGTGGGAGTGTTTGTAAAAAGTTTAGTCTCCTGGACTTTGACTCCTTTTTGTATGAAGAGAAGTCGATATCTTTCGTGGACCCACAAGCTTTTCATCAATATTCCTTCGTCCTTATTTTAGGTTCCTTAAAAAGGACTTGAATTATATCAGATATAGCCCACGTTTTGTTAATATATTTATTTCCACTACAAATTGTTAACATAACGTGTCTTTCACGATTCAAAGTCAAAACCTTTATTTCGTTTAAATTAATTCCGATTATTTTGTTCCAGTTTTTGTATTAAAAATAAAGTATCAAAGCTTTCTAGATTTTTGACTGTTCTATCGATTCTAACTCTCAATTTATCATTCGGAGTACCAATTTAATTAATATATTGTCACACACATTAATTAAACAACACCATGAACTACTTTTTTGTTTACTGAGAACAGAGAGAGAGAAGAGGAGAGTAAGAGAGAATACAAGCATTCCTTGCAAGAAAGGTTCTGCGAGGTTAAAGCGGCAAAACAGGAGGTATGGCCCGACTGGAGGATAAGGGAAGAAGAATGAGAGAGGAGAGCAGGGAGCGGGGTGCAAGGGAGAAGAGGCGAACTTAGCGGGCCGCGGAGAGGTCTCCATGGAGGGGGGAAAAGGAGCCGACAACTTGCGACGAGACATACTAAAAACGAGTTTAGGACAAAAAAAGAAAAATCTGGTTCCCGGGAACACCGTCAAGAGGGGCGGGGGGGAGCAGTATCAGCATCCAGAATGCTTTCAGCTATTAGATATCAATTTCTCCACTTCGATCCTCTGAAGCAGAGAATGCATCCGTTGCACACAGGAATAAACGAACTCTAGCAGTTACCGGATATTGATTCTGACCAACAGTGGACACAGAATGAATTGATGGTATTAATATACCACGCACTCTAACAGTTAAGATACTCAAGGATTCATCAGGCAACACTGACGAACGGCTAGAAGTGTGTCGATCCGAAGTTTACGTGTTAATAAGGATGAGTCACCAAGGAGCGGGGAACGGATAACCCAGTCAGCGTGACGTGACCATACATTCTTTGTAGGTCTAATGCTAAGAGGACATGAGGCGTGGTGGAATGAGGAGTTCGAACCAATTTTTCGGATGGCAGACAGCACCCTCAATGCAAGATTCAGGATGTAAACTCATTCCTACTTCGGAGGCATGTAACTGCAGACAGTAGTCGTGGACCGAGGAAAACCTGAGTCCTAAGTAGGGATGAACTGTCTCCTTGTCCTGTACCTAGCAGGCATACCTAAATTACTCAGTACCAGCCATTAACCAGAAGTTCCCAATCAGCTAATATCACTGGGGCGATGCTTCACTAGATTGCTGCAAAGAATTGCCGACCAGCGAGTAGCGCAGTATGTAAGGGTATGTTTTTTTTACACATTAAGAGAAGTGAACAACAAGTCGTCAGGTCGAAAGTTCCCGGTACGAACAAATTCACCAGAGTCTGAGTATCGGTGACTTCCCGGTGGACTCAACAGCATGTGGTCCCAAAGCACAAAGAAGTCCTGGAAGGATTTGCCAAAAACACATTTGGTTTTCAACCTTAACTTGCTAGACCTTACACAAGATGACAACAATTGATGAATAGTGTAAAGACAAGGCGACTATTGAGTATAGCACATGCGGGCAAACGAAACATACAGCTTAAGGAAGGGAAAAACCGAAACAGCACACTCTGGCGAGTCAACTATTGCTGACTGTAAATTTTCAGCTTCTGTAAACGGGACATCTCTCGTAATAAAAGGGCAAAGGAAGTTATGCGTTATGAATACGGAAGATAAAGGGCATAATGTAAAGCAGCAAACTTCAAGATGGCTAAAGCCACTCGATAAATAATATGGATTTTCTAAGTCTAAACGCATACAACAGTCTTTACAGAGGCTGGATCTTCTGCCTAATCTTGCCGATGACGATGGTACTGGACTAACCTACTGCAAGGTTGAATAATAACGGCAACGGTAATTAATTATTCTACCGTAAGCGATTTGCCTTAAAATACGTGCGCATAGCGGCGAGTTGTGCAATTTAGTAATATCTGCAGCGTGAAACTGAGTTCGGCGACGCTTCTGAGACAGACTTCCGTTACAAGATTTATCAGGTTTAATGTTTTAATTATCTTGATGCATATTCTGTAATGCTATGAAGCTTGTTCACTTAATATGTTTTATATACCGAGTCATATAGCTACCGCCGTAATAAACTCACTTTGGAGTTCGATAGGTAAAAAAATTGCGGGCAGATCGATCTAAATCTCTCAATTTAACCATTACAGCAAAATACTTATAATGGCGCAAAACGTCTCAATTCTCGTTGTAGCCTCAAACTATTCAAGCAGGACAAAGTTCAATTCCATTTCATAAACTACCATTTAAATGTAGTTATTTGGCAGTCGTGAGCCGACTATCTCGATAACCATAGAATGCATCAATGAGGAAATGGAAGCACATATTAAGAAATAATATTAAAAATAACCATCATAATAATAATCTACTACGCACAATGCTATAATAATAAAAAAATACTTAAATAGAAAAAAGTGATTGTTTAAAAAAAAAGTAAATATCAAACACATCATGTCATTAGTGGGACACCAACTCCATTTAGCTCTGTGTTTCTAACAACCAGGTCCCCAACATAACACAGAAAAAAAAATATGAAAAATAGCAGCTGACTTGCGCGAGGACCTTGAAGGTGAGAGGCATAACGACCTTTTTGTTCTGTTATTAGAACTGCTCCTGCAAGCCTGGAGAATGCGTCAAAAACGATATCGAGAAATTCCAGGCTTACACACGAAACCCAAGATGTGTTTACTACCTACATAGGGGCGAAAATCTCACAAGGACATTTCAGTTTTTACCCAAAATCAAAACGCCAAGCTGCACATAATTACAAACGCAATAGCATGATGCAAAAATCTATATAAAAATAGATTAAAATATAATGACAATAAAGAATAACAAAAATTAACCAAAAATTCATGACAGAAAAAAAAAAAAAATTAATATTAATAAATTATATAAAATATTTTAATTTTCATAATAAATAATGATATACACTTTCACGCCTAAATGAAGATTTTCAATTTTAAAACAAGCGAAAAACGTGATTGTTTTTAGTGAAATTTTTGTTGATTTTTAAAAAAAAATATCAAGTTTGATTTTCATCTTATATGATATTGTTAATTTTTGGACGAATCACGTGAAAAAAATTTCAGTACAAACATATATTCATCACGTCACTAATCTGAAAAATAGAAAAAAAATAAAAAAATCAATAAAATCAACAAATTATTTTTTTCTTAAAAAATAATCAAAAAAACTCACAAAATCTTGTTCATCCTCGTAAAGTAATAAGACACTTACGATAATTTAAGAAAAGTAATTACTTATAAAGTAAATCTAAAAAACACTACCTAAAACTCACCCAGAGTTTACCAGAACAATAAAACATTTCACACAAAAAGGCAACCAGATAATCAAGGACAAACGACGGATGAGACGTCAAAGCACGGTACAAAATAAACGCACAGAAAAGGCGCGCATGTATACGAAATCTTTTTTATTTGAAATCAAAGCGGGCTGATAAAGGAATATGGGGCAAACACGTAACCTATTCAAACGATTTGACGGAAAACTGTTGCAATATCACCATGTATTAATAGCAAAGATTTAGAACACAATAATTGGTTTGAGTGAGCCACGTGACATATGCCTGCTACTTATAAATTCAGACGAAAGGTAAAACGTTAGAAAAGAATAAAAAAATGAATCGATTTGCTTGTGGGAGGTGGTGGTGTTGTGGCGCTGTCCGTAGTGTGTGTGGGTGTGGGGTGGTTGTTGGTCGTGGGTAACAGAGACGAAGAGAGAAGAAAGAAGCAGCAACAAACGAGCAAAAAAAAACAGACTCTCAGCAGAAAGGGTTTTAAGAAAAAAGGAAATCAAAAAATTGATGCGCAACGACAGAACCTTCTCCCATAGTGTGGAATTCAAAATAGACGAGTCTCCTCTGAGAGTCACTCTGCCAGAAAACAAGCAAAGTTTACTTGAGATAACCCCGTTACTTTGGCCGAGCCCCATGCTGCCGCGACTTAAGAAGAAATCCCCGTCGGTCCGCCCACCCATCTGCTGTCGTTAAGGCCCTGTCATTTCACCTCCTGCACTTAGCTCGAATCCGCTACAGTCCCATTCCCGTATGCTCAGACATTCAAATAACTCTGTGTCTATCATTACATCAGGTCATGTTGCAGCGGGGGGTGGGCTGAAAGAGCTATGGTAATGCGCAGTTATCTGCACTTGTCCGCGGATGCCGACGAGTGGTGATGTATTAATGTTTCTTGCCACGGCTACGATAGTGTATTATGTCCCCCCCTTCCCGCAACATCCCCCATCCTTCCGCACCAATTAATTAACAGCAATCATTGGCATTCATCATATTCCGGAAAAACTGCAGAAAATATAATAATACATATAATAATATAATTAGTATAATATAATTATATATTATATATACTATATAATATATATATATATATTATATATATATAATAAATCTCGAAGATGAAATAAATAAATTACTCTGCGCATCACTAAAATATATAGAATAATATATACTATATATATACTATATATATAGTTATAAATATATATTATATATATTAATTACTAATATCATAAATAATATATATATATATATAAATATAAAAATGGTCTGACCAGTCTGTTTTCAATCACTGGGATTTTCCATTACATAGCTGTATTGCTGCCAGCTTTCTTAAGTTACTTGCGTTAAAAAGCGGTTAATCAGTTAAAAATATCCATCATTATCTAAATTAAATTTTTTGCCCCATCGATGAAGGTTTCTTCTGTATTTCTCACTTGTAGTACAGGGATTCAGGTTTAACTTAAAATGAATTTGTGATATCTCTTTCACAAAAGCATCCAGAGGGAACTGAGGCCCGAATCATCTTTAACATCTTTTGCCGATTACCGGGGAAAGGCCTCACACTATTCTCCTGATGTTTCTTCAAATCAAATCTTACGAACAAGGCGGGTAGCTTCACGACTGTCATACTTGAATGGCGCTCTACTCATTTAATAGAATCCAGCAACCGCTCACATAAATACTTTAGCTTTCAAACTATCTCCCAACAGCATCCATCATAATCTAATAGCGTACTCTTTCGGCACTTTAAGTGCTGCATAGAAAGCTGTTGCCTATTACCACACGCAAACATCCACGCTAAAACTCCGCCTTCATATATAACAATGATAGGGCTTACATATTTCTGACCGCGCCACAATTAATTCATTGTACAGCTTTAGACCTAATATTAACAACCAATCCTTTTGTCTAGGCAAATGCCGCCTTGACTTTCCTTTTCAATGATCGCTGTTTTCAATCCCAGTTGCGATGCGCGAATAGCCGCAACATAACCACCCGGGCCATAAGCTGCCCAATACTACGACTTGCGACATTAAGTTCTGTAGTATTACGAGATTTTTTCTTATATTCAGTAATATCTAATTATAACAAGTCTCATGCCTCCCATTAAATGAATTGCCTCGGACTCAGGTGTTCACCATTTTTGATAGGGTTAGTAAAGGCCAAAAGCTTTTTAACTTCACCTCATATCTTCAAATTACTACTCACACAGTAGTGTTGCCTTTCTATTTACTACAAAAGATGCTGGAGGAACCCACCAATTATCCGGATCACCCATATGACCCATCGTTTCACAAAAGGTGCATTCCTCACGTGCATAATATTTTTAAACATTGAGAACTACTGACAAATTTATTTGGGGTGCTTTCTTCAACTTTAGGCTTATTAAGTGAGGTGCTAACTTCTTTATAATTACCTCTGTCCTCCGGACTTCCTGCTTAGCAACATAAATGACTCTCCCTACTAATAAATCTGCTCTGTCTCACTGGCCAAATCTGCTTATATATAAGACAATTTGTTATTTTATTATTATCTTTAATCCTCTTCCATAGAACTTGTCATTTGAATAAAATGAATAATACAAAAACAGAAATAAACAATAATATAATAATACTAATAAGAGAATGAAATATAATGATAAAATTTTATTATTATAATATATAATGATAATAATATTTATTAATCATTATTCAATGTTATATTACCAAATAAAAATGAATATATATAATATATATTAATATATAATATATATTAATTATTATATATTCATTATTATTATCATATTTAAAATTATTTATATTATATATATTTATATTTATTTTATAAGATAGTTTGTTATTTAATAACTAATAAAAATAATATTAATACAAATAATAAGCAAAAGAACTAGCTAAATAATAATATAAAGAATACAAGAATCTGTGCTCCTCAAAATAATATATTATTATAATTATATAAATATTATTATATATAATATATTATTATTATATTATTTATTATATTATTTTTCTTAATAATGGATAAAATTATTAATATTAAGAACACAAGCGTTAAAATTATGTTAAATAATAATAATAACTAATAAAATAATAATAAAATAATAATAATAAAAACTTATATAGCGCTTAGCTCAAAGTGACTAGCTGTTGCTTTCTTAAAAGAACATATATGATATAAAAATATAATAAATATAAATATTATATATATTATATATATATAATAAATATATTAAATATTTTATATTAATATAAATATAATTTTTTAGATATATTATTTAATGCAGCAGATGTCAATTTTTTTCGCATCCGCGGATGCGGTTACCTGCTCTTTATATAGATATAGTTAATATATATAATATACTTATAATACTAAATAATATAAATATAATTTATATATTACTATTATACTATAATAAAGTATATATAATAATATCATATATATATATATATATCCAGTTTAGCCACCAATCTGAATCATGAACGATTCGTTAGCCGGTTGCGACACGGGCATCTAGCCCAACTCAACTCAGGTAAACTCGGCATGACCATCAACCTGCCTTCACTTAACCTCCTATTACATCCACCGATCTTATACTGTGAGCAAGATGATCATATCTCTCTTCTATGCGCATTCTGATAAACTCTCTTTATGCATAGTACTTGAAATTCACCGGATTTGTGCATGAGACCCATCTATTTCGTAGCCTTTTCTGCCTTGTCTGCGAGCATCTCTCATCTCATATAGTAGTGCGCCAACATTTAAACTATCTCCACTTCGAAATAGTGAGACACAGAGCTAGCCTCGCAACAACACTCCCTACATCGGTCCCTTCATCGTCCCGTAAAACAGTTTGCCTAATTTTCACCTGTGTGCATACTAAACCCCACACAACCCCAACAGTGATCCGGAATGTCATCCTAGCCACACCATAACTAGGAATCGTTCACCTGATTAGTATTCTAGTCCATTTATTCTTACTGTATCACAAGTAGACATACCTCGCAGTTCAATCTATCATGCACTGCCATCTCTTGATACATGCACGCGTGTCGAATGTTTCTTACCAACTACCGGACTGTAAAGCAATTCTTCCAGTGAAGTCCTAGTTATTGATTACGCTTAAAACTGTAGTTCTGCTATATTCATTTTTTCCGTTAATGAAGGCTAATAATAGACTGTTCGGATATTGAGTTTTCGTTGCAGGGTATCACCAAACCTGATAACATTTTGACACCTATTCACCAACACCTGGGATTCTATCATTACACATTTAACTAATCGTTTTCTTGTGATGTTCTTCAATCTATTGCAGCTTTTGCACCTATACATCTATTTTGGTACATCGCGAATGACGCTGCTCATCACTAACGGACGTAAAAAATCTTCAGTGAATCTGTATGGATTTTTCCAAAAAATACTAATTTGCTTTTCCTTTAAATTCACAGACGACCTGTTCGGATCGAAGTTTTTCCAATCCAACACAAAGTAACGATTTTACGCTCGTATTTATCGTTTACAAAAAAACTTGCTATATAACGGGAAATTGTAAATAGTTGCAATAGTGATGTATGTCTCAAATAATCCACAGAGAACCAAAGCGTTGTATTTTCTACCTCTAGTATTAATTTACATCTTTCATCATTCTTATACATACACCTGTCATCATCTTTCATTTGAAGAGGTTCAACATAATGCTCCTTAGCGTTGAGCGATTAATGGGTCATTACATTAAGACGGATACAGAAGCTGTAAGAGACGTCTATTTTTCTTTGCTAAATTTCGTTCAAGATGTTTTTCAATAGCCTTAGATGAGGTATTGCACTGTCATTTCAAATTAATAAGATTGACAACATTAGTGGAATACGAAACTCGCGTCAGAGGACGCAAGAAGTTTAGTTGAGAAATACTTGCTTTCCAATATATGAAGTTACATCCAGACGAGTTGGACAATGTCATGATAACATTAAGAATTATGCGCGAATATCACGCCGTTTCTTGACTCATGCCGCTTTCAACTCATAATTTACATTGTTCATTTTACTTGTTCAGCATTTCAACTCTCTTGTTTTTTTTCTTTACATGATCCACCACTGCACGAGTTACGATCGGGAATTACGCCTTCAAAAAGCCAGGAGGGTAGGCTCAAAAAATAAATAATAATTATAAAAAAATAATAAAGAATTAAAATACAGAAAACTGAAAGTTAAACCCACCCCTGACCCTTCTGCCGCTATAACCGCCAATTTCCCCTCAAATGGCAATTGACCCAATAAGTTATTTCTCATTATAAAACTCTATCGAAATGCTGACAAATAAACATTGCCCGCGCAACATCCGCAGGGGCAAAGCGCGCACCATGGCTCTCCCAATCGCGGCAATCATTAAAAATAGCGGTCCGACGATGGCGCGAATGACCATGCGGCATAATGCGGAGATGTTAACTGTCACACTTTAATTAGATACATATATTGATTAAGAACAGCCATATGATCTATTTAGCTATAGTCATTCACTCTACCTAATCATAAGAATTACATGCAATGGATGTGACTGATTAGACCTCGGTTCACTCCTTATATCATATATATATGGGTATATCGAGACCTTTTCACTCACACACTTAATTATATCTCCTTTATGCATCTCATTGTTACAAAATGTATTACTTTAAGGACGAGAGAGTGCTTCTGCCTAAACCTATGTAAACTAAAGATTTTATTACTTTTAGATTTTCCAAAGATTGGAGCGATGACAGTTGAAATTCTCGCTAAATATTACTAAAATTTCAGAACAAACCTAAAATACTTTATTTTTATTATGATATTTTTCTAGTTCTTTTGGCCTAATATCCTTGACCACAAGGAAACTTTTTTAATTTATAAAAATATGAAAATAATGAATATCACATAATCATGAATAGTAATAAATATTATTATAAAATTTAATAATTCAATGAAGATAAAAAAATTCTTTTGATATAAAGAATCATTCATAATTGGTGGTATATACAACAGAACACAATTATGTGTGCCTATCACAGTCGTGAAAGACAAATTCATTTATCAAGAAAACCACTCCAAATAGACGATACCGTAATACATATATTTCTTTTCAATTTGTAATTGTCTTTGAATTGATTGAGATCAATGGGATCTTAAATATATATAAATTCAGTATATAATTATACCAATTTATGAGGTTGGGTTGACTAATATATATTATTAGTATATATATATTATATAAAACATATATTAGTATTCCAAGTGGTGGTCATATAAAAGAAGAAGAGAATAAGAATATATAAAAATATATAACTATTCCCACTTGACTTATATTTATTTGTGATGTGATGTTAAGAGCTGTTAATTGACGTCGGACTGGTTACTGAGTGACAGCGATCCATCCAAGATTTTAAATAGGTTCTGGAATAACTGAGCTGGGCTTTAATTAGAGAAAAATTGAATACCAGATTATCTGGAACAAGAATTTGACCCATCTCCAGTTATTAATCTTTGAACTTCAGTTCGGAATGGAAATTGCCATTCAAAATGCAAATCGAAAGAAAACTAGGATTGAGTCCAAAGCCGGCAATATCTGAACAATCCACAAATAAAAGTGATTCCAAAACTGGGAGCTGAATGAATACCTTGCATAAGCACTCAATATTGCAAAAATATCACCAACCTTACCATTCTCCTACCATTTACCCTGTTTAGTAGATTCCAGATGAATAAATCAATAATATTCGGTGGAAGGAATACCATGCTTAATTTATCATCAATAATATTTGAAGAAAGGAGTATCAAGTTCAATTAATAATGTATGAATAATAGAAAAATATAATAATACACTTTCCACTCTCAAAATTGCATTAGATAACAATTTATAATAATATAACCTAGTAGAATAGAAATTAATACCATGTTAGTAACCAATAGTTGAGTACCTGGTCAAGCGCGCCTGACCACGTACAAAGCAATTATTCATCCTGATACTTAGCCAAAACATATGTTGTGGAAATTCCTTCTCTCCTCTCCCCCAACACACAGGGATATTTATTACAAAAAAAGGAGAACTATTTCTTTGGTAACATTTTTTGCCAAAAAAGAAAGTAAATGAGTATTATTTATACTTGCATAGGGAACATATGCGGTAGATTTATCTGATCACTTCCTGTATTCTCCAATTTTTTTTTATACTTTAGCATTTTTTCCGTTTCTTGTCCACTTCTGATTTTGTGATAAAAATATTTTTCCCCTACTCAATCATCAATTCTTTCAGTAGCATTGCGAGGTAGAGGTTAGTGTCATGCCTCTATCTCTGAAAAGAAGAAAGCTCATATGTTCTTTATTCTTACTTTTACGGACCCCAACACCATCAGTTATGACACGCTTTCTTAATCACGGGGCTCTTTGCCCACCTTTCTGGCTATTTGCTTAATTGTGGTTATTCCTATAGATGCCGTTCTACCATACTCATACGACGGCAACTGTAAGCTGTTGTTGTAATCACCCCCACAAACATGCGGAAAGTCGATGTCAGCATCAAAATCTGCCCACCACCATGCTTTGCTCAAACCAGACTTCTTCCTTCACATCGAACTTCACAAAAGATTGTTAAAAGTATTCAGCGACCTCTCTAAGATGAAAGATGGAGCTGGTGCATTGACTCTGTATCTAGACTTTACTTTGGCATATTCTCTTCCATCTAGTTCTTCTATATTTGCATCAGAGTTGGTGGCAATATTTTGCAGTTCAAGTTATCTACCCTCAATGAAGAACAGCTTATATAATCATATTGAATTCTCATAGTGAACTTCTTGCACTTCAAAACAGATCTTCATGAAACTTTTTGGATTTATATTCCAGAAGTACCTTATTCGTCTCCATAACTGTAAGAAAAATTTGGAATTTTGCTAGGACCCTTCTTATTTCAGTGTCCCTGAAAAAATAGACAGTAGCTTTCCAGGCACCTACCACTAGGAAGACCGGTTAATTTTTCCTATCCACAGACCTTCATAGAGGTCCATCCCCGCCTTCGCTTACTACGTCATCCTCTTCGTCATTCTTAAGAAAGATTTTAATGAATGCTGCCGGCGGTATTGAAGGGAATTTACTTGAGGAACTAAGCTTCTTTCTGTGAAGCTCTTTGTTGATAATTCCTGTAATGCCGACATAGTCGCTAGCAAGAGGTAACCATGGCCCAACTACAGATTGGTCTTACACACCTCCAAACATTGTTACTACATGTCAAGAGAGATCCCACTGACCTGTCAGTTTTGCCATTCCAAAGTTCCTCTTCCGGTTCACCAAATCCTGGTGGGATGTACAGCCTTAACAGCTTCTTGAGATAAGTTCTTTCCTGCTTTACAAAGCATCCCCTATGAAGATCATCTATATATCACCTCAGAATCTCCTATTTTTGGTTCAGATCTTACTTTTACCTTCCTATGGGAATTCAATCTGTTATATAAGATTTAACACATATGAGTCTTCCATTTGTTGCGTTGAGTTTAAGTGTTGTCTCTGGTGATAGATCTCCACCCCAGCATCACCGCTTCCCAGTCTGTAGTGACAGCATCTGTACACCCCAGTAAAAAAATTATTATTATTATTATTATTATTATTATTATTATTATTATTATTATTATTATTATTATAGATATTATTATTATTATTATTATTATTATTATTATTATTATTATTATTATTATTATTATTATTATTATTATTATTATTATTGTTATTATTATTTTATCTGTGTGGGGGGTAAGAAAGAATATCAACAACGTACATTTTGCGTCTCGTAAGAGACTACTAAAAAGGCAGTGGTAGCTGGGTGCTTATTATTATTATTATTATTATTATTATTATTATTATTATTATTATTATTATTATTATTATTATTATTATTATTATTATTATTATTATTATTATTATTATTATTATAGACGGAATATCATAAATGAGATAATGCAAGCTACAGCTATTAACAACCTTAAGAAAGCAAAAGGTGTGGATACAAGCAAAGAAAGTACTCCCCAAAGTACGGGCAAAGGAGATCTTCTGCAGGTTGGTAATGTAGTGAGTGAAGACATTGTTATTTAATTATATATAATATATTATTATATATATATATATATATATATTATATATATAATAATATATATATTATATATATATATATATATATTAGTGATGGGAAGATTATGAAATTTTTTGCCGAGTGACCCAGATTGACGATGACGATGACGTTTATTTGGAAAAAAATATATTTAAAAAAATTTCTCTCTCTCCTCTTCTCTCTTCTCTCTCTATATATATATTATATATATATATATATATATATATATATATATTATATAATATATATATATATTATATTATATATTATATATATATATATATATATATAATATATATATATATATATATATACGGCTAACATATATATATATATATATATATATAATATATATATAGTATAAATTTATATTTATATAATACTATATATTATATATAATAATATATTATATATATAATAATATATATTATATATATAATATATATATATTATCATATTATTATATATATATCATATATATATATAAGGCTGTAGACACGGGGGGTTTCAACCCTCCGAAATTATTTGAGATCAAAATTTTTGATTCCCTAAATAAGTCTCTTAATAATAATAATATTATAATAATAATAATAATAATAATAATAATAATAATAATAATAATAATAATAATAATAATAATAATAATAATAATAATTAATAAAAATGAAAATTTATTTATTTAATGGACAAATAGAGGGGAGACATGTTTGTGGTCCGTAAAGATTTCTTAGGTCAGTGGTGGTTCTTCATATATGTAATAAAATATTTAGACCAGGATTTAAATGGAAGGTTTCCAAGTTTGCAGATGAATGCAAATTGCTACCTCAGTTAGGAATAACGATGGATGTATAAATAATTTAAAAAGATAAGGAGGACATGTAATCGTTGATGGTCCTTATACTAGCAATAGTTCATTCCTTCTTCAAACTAAATCCTTTCTCTCCCCATAAACCATGGTTCGTTTCGTGCTTGTTCTCTGGGAAATTCAGGTAGAGACAAGTGCGTGATCGGGTGGGAAAAATTCTCGTCTCCAATCCACTCTCGCTAATTTTCATTCAGCTAGAAATCGTGGCAGGGGTACTCTTCGACGAGCAAACGGGCTTTCATCAAACGAAAGTGAGCTAACTTCCTTGGTTCTCCTACTGACAAATCTTTCTGGCCTCTTGCCAAAAACATCTCTAGCAACTTCTGTAAATTTCCCTTTCCTCTTATGGTTCTGGTGTTAATTCTCCAACTGAAAAAAAGCCAATCTCTTCGCCTCCTATTTTCCACTAACTCAACCCTAGACTATTCTGGCATTTCTCTTCTCCTCCTTCTCCTCTCAGGGGTCCTATGTCTTTGCCTGTGTGATTACATTTGATCGGGTGCATAGGCCCCTGAAATCTATGAAGGATAGGAAGACGGGTGGCCCAGATGGCAATCCTCCCCAAGTTTTGAGGGAGTGTTGCTTCCGTGCCATCCCGCCCCTCGCTCACAACATATACTCCCTAATGTTCTCATACTAGCATTTCCCTTCAGTGTGGGAAGCCTTCGCCACATGTCAACCTATCCGAAAAAGGAAGCCCGCTCTGATCCTTTCTAACGTATCGCGCGATAGCTCTCACTGTACTTTCTATCTAAGATATTTGAAACCCGTCTTCAACTCTCACTTCTTAGATTATCTGCGAAACTCGATTCCTTTCTTCGATAGGCCAGTACGGCTTTCAGCGCTCGACGTTCTTCTGGCGATATACTTTCCTATCTAAACCGATTTATGGTTTCAGCTCTTAGGAACTTACGGTGGAGACTTGCGTCGGGGCGTTGACATATCCAGAGAAATTTGACCGGTATGGCACGCGTCACTGCTCTCCAAAGCTCCCCTCCTTTGGGTTTTCCTTTCTCTTTGCTTAATTTTGTCTAGCTTTCTTCCAAATCTCTAAATATCGGCTGTGTTGTTGATGGGGGGACTTCTTCTTTTTCTGTCAAATGTGGTGTTTTCCTCAGGATTCTGTCTTATTCCTTGCTTTATCGCTACTTTTCATTAATGAGTCTTCTCAACCCGCAACATCTAACTATACATTCCCACCACTCTATACTCATACCTCATTCTTCACGATCTCTCATTTCTACCTCTGCCTCCTCTTTTACTTAATCACTAGAAGTGCGCTCTTCTCGTCTTAATCTTTCCTATTCTATTCTCGTGATCTGGATTAGAATTTCCGGTTGGGTGTCCGTCTGAACCTTGTGAAATTCAATTCTTTTTAAAACCCAAACTTCTGCAAATCTCCTCTAAACGCATTCTAACTTTCCTATCTCTTTCGGACGGTTCTCGTTCGTTCTTTCTGTTGACAATTATAAATATCTTTTGGCCTTACATAAACAAAAAAATGTCTTGGGAAACCTCATGTCACAACGGTTGCTAGGGGCGGCCTCAAAGAAACTGGGAGTTCTGTTTAGACGCGAGACTTTTCCCTCTTCTCAGTTGCTCCAAGCTATACAAGGGTCTCAGTCCGCCCTTGTTATGGAGTACTGTTCTTCATATATGGGGGGGGGAGGAGGCTTCGGTTTCACCCAGCTTGGGATAGGGTAGAGTCAAAGGCAAAAAGGCTTTTATATAAACTGTTCCGTTGGTGCTTTATCTCTATTCTAGAGGCACCCCAGTGGCAAGCTGACATGAGGGAGAACTTTCCACTCGCGTACCCCACCTTTACGACGCCCTCGTAGGCACAAGGAGAGCTGTATCTGT
>JABUQX010003746.1:10000-12500 GCA_015478945.1 Trachelipus rathkii | reverse complement strand
TCAAAAGAGCAATGACCAAATTGTAAATGTAAACGTAGACAGGCATTTTTCCATTTTTCCTCATTAAGTATTGAACTATTTTCCCTAAGCGTTAGCCACACATCCTTCATTTTTCCTTTTTCCCTTAGTTTTATTCTGACATGACCCTTACTATCTATACTAATAGGTATTTTATCATTTATTAAAGAATGATTACATTCTAGATATTTTTTACCAAAATCTATCCTAGCATTTAACTTATCCATAACTACAGTCCCTATCAACCAAGGTATGTTCCCTTCTACTATTTCTGTTTCTAGTAATGCCTTATTTCGACCTAAAATAATAGGAATTAAAAATTTCCTATGACATTTATATTCCCTTTCCCCAAAAACATATGTAGCTTCTACTTTCTCTTCAGATCTTCTCATCTTTTCCAATTCTTCCCTGTTTAAAGTTGAAAGAATCGCCCCTAGTCATAATTCTCCTATTACACTGTTCTTACAACCTGTATCTACTATCGCACTTATTATATCCCAATTGTCTTCTTCTTCTATCCCTCTCTCTCCCAACAATACCACCTCTTTGATTAACGTCTTCTTTTCCTTACAGTTATTAGCCAAGTGCCCTTTTTCTTTACATTTGTAGCATTCTTTATCCTTTAGCCAACAAGTTTCCATCACATGGCCTCTCTTCCCACACCCTTCACATTCTTTTTCACTTCTGCGATATTCTGGACAGAATCTTTGCACATGTCCCTCCTTTTTACAATTATAACATACATTCTTCCTCTCTATATTTTTATTCCTCTCACTACTATACCATATTTTATCCTTGTTTTGGTTTTGAAAACTCTTTCCCATAATCCCTACTAACAGGCTTGTTACTCTTGTATATGATAAATCTCCATCCAAAGCTCCTAACATTATCTTTTCCTCACTTTCTGACAATTTACTCCTCCCCAACAACAAACCTCCTTTGTGTTCCTCCCCCAGTTCAGCCATTCCAGCTGCATTACACCTTCTCAACGCTACATCAAATCTACTCACGAAATCCTGTATCTCCTCCGTATTTCTTCTTTCAATTCTGAAGAAATCGTTCATACTATCCATCTTTTCTCTTTTCTTGTCACTGCTATATTTTTTCTCTAAAACACTCATTATTTTGTCTACTCCGTCACTACTTGCTATCTCTTCTCTTGGTAATCCTCCTACCAACTCCCATGGTTCTCCACATAGTGCACTCCGAATGGTTAAACCTGGATATTTATCTGCATTCTTATTTCTCCATAACCAATCTTCCACTTTCCCTTTCCACTCCAAGAACCTCTCCTTCTTTCCATCAAACAAAGGACATTTCTCACCCCTCTTACATTTCTCAGTACTCTCATCATCTGAGCCCATCATACAACTACGGAGATACTTTGAATTTAGAATTGAATAAAAAATCTAATCAACAATTTAAACACACTACCTTGTAATCAATAGAGGTCCTTCACTTATGGTGTGCTATAAAGTCGGTCATCAAAGGGATTAAGACTTTCAAGTGTCAAACAGTCAGTATATAGTAAGACTTTCAAGAGTCAAACAGTCAGTATATAGTAAGACTTTCAAGAGTCAAACAGTCAGTATATAGTAAGGGAATAAGGTATTAATCAATGAAAGTTTTATCAGTAAGTCAGTAGTAAACACCAATAAGACTTTTCTCTTGTATAATCAAACCATAGGATAAAGTCGATGATCCAATCTCACAACATGAAGACAGCAATGAACGAAGGTCCAATAGAAAGTTTTTATGAATTAAATTATTCCAACATTAATAATATACGTAAAATCAAATATCCAATACATCATAAACTAAATTCAAAGTTGTGCATAATCCTACAAAGAAAAAATAAAAACAAATAATTAAAAAACACCTTACCAACAAGAACGATACAGAGAAAATAAGCACATGCCCCTTCTTCGTGAAGCGTGCCACTAACATACCTGAAATTAAATCATATATATATATATATATATATATATTATATGTATATATATGTATATATGATATATATATATATATATTTTAAATATATATAATGTATATATATATATATATATATATATATATATATATATATATATATATATATATATATATATATATATATATATATATATATATATATATATATAATATATATATATATATATATATATATATATATATATATATATATATATTACTTACCTTACTTTCTTTCTTTGTCATCCCTTGCTCCACTCCTATGAGAAATTGGCTACCCTGAGGTACTCTGTCATCAATGCCAGCTGAGCCCAGAGATCTGTTAAAATAAGAGTACTGAAATTGCGTCTTGATATTCACTAAAACAGGGCAATTTATAATGAGATGTTTTGTATTATCAATTATATATATATATATATATATATATATATCCCTTTCATGCCTGAATTATGATGAAATTTAAAATAAATTTTTTAAATGGTTGAATCTAGTTACTACATCGGTAAATAAT
>JABUQX010003746.1:5000-7500 GCA_015478945.1 Trachelipus rathkii | reverse complement strand
TGATAATAATGAAAACCTTGGCCCATTTTCATGCCACCGCATGAAAGGATTCTCTTCTGTAGGCAGCATCTCATGTTTTCGTAGAGCCTCATCTCCTCTTTCACAGACTGTGCAAATTTGAATTAGTCTTTGCTCCTTGATGACGTCTCTTCAGTTCTTTACGATGAGGTTCGCCTGGTGTGATTCCTTTGAAGGTAAATGAGATGTCAATGCAATTTCGGCCATGAACTTATCGAAGTCTAACATATCCAAATCTTCATCTTCAGTAGGTTATTTGCTAAAAAGCCACCATCGTCACTATCAGTGCTGTTGCCAGGGGTTGCAGATAAAGTGACTTCCACTTCTTTTTTTCCTTTTTTTTTTTTTTGTTCAAGCGAGCAAACTCCTCAGTATGCTACTTTAATGCATTCTAGAAGGTGGTTCACCGTCGGAGGTGCCATTCTTGTGGTTTCAGCTAGCCTAAGGAATTCCTTATTAGAAACCTTTTATTTATTTATTTTTACAGTTCGTCACCGCCGCTCATGGGCGAAAAACCCTATCAAGGAGTGGGTGTTAAACGCCTCAAAAATCCATTCTAACGCAAATTACGCAGATGAGCACAGACGAAGGCTTTAAAGTGAGGGAAATTAAATTTAGTAGGAACACAGATGATGGAAGAGAATTCCACAGAACAGAGTGGCAGGAAAGAAGAAGCACCTCAGCGAACCAGTCTGGAGTTACTAAAATCAACACAAAACTCAGATACAGCAATCCTTGTGCTACGAGGGCGTCGTAAAGGTGGTGGTTAGGGTTGGGAAAATTCCCTCGAGCACCTGCCTCTACAGTACCTATAGAAAAGGATTAAAGCACCAAACATCGCGCGCCAAATATAAAAGGTCAACGTTGAACTAGAAAGACAGGACAGTTATAAGTCTTTGGCCTTTGACTCGATCCTATCCAAAAGCCGGATGTGAAACCAGAGCCCCCCGCCCCCCACAGATATGAGAGCAGTACTCCATACAAGGCGGATGAGACCCTTGTATAGGATGGGAGTAACTGAGAAGAGGAAAAAAGTCTCGCACTTCTAAACAGAATGCCCAGTTTCTTTTGAGGCCACCCTAGCAACCACTGTGATTTGAAGTTTTTCAAAACAATTTTTTGTTTAGTTAAGGACAGGATGTTATATGTCAACAGGAGAGAGCGAGAGAAACCGTCGGAAAGAGATGGAAAGTGTAAGTCTGTAGAGAGAGAGATTTGTAAGGAAGTTGGGTTTTTTAAAGAATTGTAGATTTCACAAGCTTGAGACGACCCACACCCTGAAATTCTATCCAGATCAGCGAGAATAGAATCGGAAAGAGAGATAAAACGAGAGGCAATTTTAGAATAAATAGAGGGAGCAGAATTGATATGAGTTTAAGAATGAAGGGTAAAGTCATCGACATATGAGTGGATAGAGTTAGATGTGAGGGGAGAGATCATTGATGAAAAGCAGGAATAAAGGAGGAGATAAAACACGAAACCCTGAGAAACACCACTAATGACAGAAAAAGAAGGGTCGGCCCCATCACAACAGCGACATTGAGCGATTTGAAGAAAGCTAGACATAAGTAAGCAAAGAGAATAAGGAAACCCAAAGGAGGGAAGCTTGGAGAGCAGTGACGCATGCCATACCTGGTCAAATGCTTTGGATATGTCAAGCGCCACCACACGTCTTCCCTTAGTTACTAAGGGCGGAAAACCATAAAACTCGTTAAATAGGAAAGTATATCACAAGTAGACCTCGAGCACCGAAAGCCGTAATGGTAATCAGAAAGAAGGGAAAGAGATTCCAGATGATCTAAGAAGTGAGAGTTGAGAAGGGTTTCAAAAATCTTAGAAAGAATACCCGCCTTCCTAACGTTCATAGATTTCAGAAGCTCATGCACCCGATCAAATGAAATGACAGGGAAAAGGCAAGGGACACCTGAGAGGAGAAGGAGGAGGAAGAGGAATACCAGAATCGTCCAGGGTTGAATTAGAGGAAATAGGAGGTCAAAGAGATGATTGGCCTTCAGTTGGAGTGTTAACAACAGAATCATCAGAGCGAATAAAAGGAGGAAAGGATGATTTACAGAAGTTGTTAGAGATGTTTTTGGCAAGAGGCCAGAGAGATATTTGTCAGTAAGAGAACCCAAGGAAGGTCAGCGCGATTTTGTGTTTAATGGAGTCCGCTTTGCTCGTGAAGAGTTATCCTGCAACTATTCTAGCTGAATGAAAATTGGCAAGAGTGTTAGGAGAACAGAATTTTTCCACACCCGATAAGTATTGTCTCTAGCCTTAATGGCCAGGGAAGAAGCACGATCGAACCATGGATTTGAGGAGAAAAAGATTTAGTCCAAGAAGGAATGAAACTGCTCATCCCATCAACATTACAGTTCCCACTTTATCAGCAGAATCTGAAGCGTCTTAAGAGTCAAGCAGTCGCTTCAATTATAGTTAGCGTAGAAGCAACGCAATGCCCCCCAATCGGCCGATCAAAGTG
>JABUQX010003745.1:5000-12500 GCA_015478945.1 Trachelipus rathkii | reverse complement strand
GCACAAATGTACAATGTTACTGTCTTGTCATTTAAAGCACAGATATAAAATTTGAATACTTATTTCTTATTTAAAACGCAAATATACAATGGAAATTCTTGTCAAATAAAACACAAATACATAATATTATTGCTTTATTGTCATATAAAACACAAATACACTATGTGACTGTTTTATCATTTAAATCACAAATTCAGAATATTATTGCTTTATTGTCATATAAAATACAAATCATAATGTAATTGTCTTATGATTTAAACAAAAAATACAAAATGTTATATAAATTAATAAATGTTATTAAATTTAATTGTTATATAAAACCAAAGTACAAAATGTAAGTGTCTTGTCATTTAAAATGTCACAAATTAACTGTGCTGTCTTTATTTAACTCTATCTGATTTTCATGTCATTTTAAGTACAAATTCACAATGTGTTTGTCTAGTCATTTAAATCACAAATACACAATGTGAATGATTAATTGTCATATCAAACACTAATACACATGGGGATTGTCTTGTTATATAAAGCACAGAAAAAAGAACAAAAATTTTATTGTCATATTGTATACCACAAACAAAAAATGTGATTGTTAATTTTTTAAAACTAAAATACATAATTTGATTGTATTATCATATAAATCAAAAATACACAATGTGTTTATCTTGTCCTATAAAGCACAAATGCACAATTGGATTGTCTTGTCACATAAAGAATTTATATATAATATGAAAGTCTTGTCATATAAAATTCAAATATAAAATATGATTGTCTTTTCATATGAAGATCAAACAAGCAATGTGAATGACATATAAAGCACAATTAGGATAATGCAATGTGGTTGTCTTGTCATATAAAACAAAATTATATGATGGGATTGAAGATAGTTCCAAATGGTAGACAGGGAATATGATAGACAGGTCAAATGGATGGAATTTGTAAAATAAATCTATTTAAAGTTTCTCTAATGAATCCAACAAAACTTAACTTAACCTAACTTAACCTAACCTAACTTAACCTAACTTAACCTAACTTGACTTAACTTAACCTAACTTGACTTAACTTGACTTAACTTAACTTAACTTAACTTAACTTAACTTAACTTAACTACTAACCTAACCTGACTTGACTTGACTTGACTTGACTTGACTTGACTTGACTTGACTTTACTTGACTTAACCTAACCTAACCTAACCTAACCTAACCCAACCGAACTTAACTTAACCTAACCTAACCTAACCTAACCTATCCTAACTCCTGCCGCGGGCTATACAGGAAATTTTTTTGATTTCTTGTCGACCATTCGACCTGTCGACATTTTGAGTTAGTAACCAAGTGATTGTCTCCATTCATATAAATCATAATATACTATGTGATTGCCTTATTATAAAATTACATATTCACAATGTGAATGCTTTGAGATGTAAAACACAAATAAACTAGGCAATATGATCGCCTTATTATATAAAGCACAAATACCCAATGTGATTGACTGATTATATTAAACACACATTCAATATGTAAGTGTCTTGTCATTTAAAACAAAAGTATATATCATGTAATTGTTTTGTCGTTTAAAACACATATTTACAGTTTGAATGCTTTATCATATTGAGCACAAATGCACAATGCAGTTTTCTTAATTAACACATAAACCACAACAAAAACAATGTGTTTGTATTGTCGTATTGTTACGTAAATTATAAACACAATGTGATTATCTTGTCATAAACACAAATAACTATATATATATTAAAATTATATATTATATAATACAAAAAAATAATATATATATATATATAATATATATATATATAATACTTATATGATATATATATATATATATATATATATACTATATATATATACTATATATACATTATATATAAAATAAATAAATAAAATTTATATATTATATATATATATATATATATATATATATAATATATATATAGTATAATAATAATATATAATAATTATATATACATAGTAATATATAATATAGATTATATAATATATATATATTATATATATATATATTATATAGCTATATAGTATATATAATATATATATATATATATAATAGATATATAGTATAATTATATATATATATATATAGTGAAGTGATATATATATATATGGTCAGTATAATAAAAACATAACAACCTTACACAAGTAAGATAAATTGAAAAAACTATTGTATAAATATATCAAGCACTTTTAAACAGATCCTTGTCTCTCACTATTTTTAGGCTGACATTTTGTAAACTTTCCTTCAGAGAAAGTTTGCTTAAGTTAGTCAATATTATATATACGGTATATATATATATATATATATATATATATATATATATATATATATAATATATATATATATATATATATATATATATATCTATATATATATATATATATTATATACATTATTATATATATATATCTTATATATATATATAGTATATAATATAATATATATATAGTCAATATATACTTATATTATACTATATCATCTGTAAAAAAATTTAATGATATAGAAAAATACTTACCTCATCAGACGAACTATTCCTTCTTAATGACGAGTTATTATATATATATATATATATATATATAGCTACTATACTATATATATTGACAATTTAGTCTGCAGCCTTCTCTTGCAGTATTCTATAATGTATTGATGATTTTACCCCTGGAGGCAACACAAAATGAAACTATTCAAAAATTAAGTTATTTCTTTTTCACAGTTATTACATAATTAACAACAAACTAAAAATAAAGATTAATCACATAAAAGTTTTTTTAAAAGATATAATCCGAGCTTTCGCACTCATGTCCGAGCTGCTTCTTCAGGAACTAAATTTCAGGAACGGAGGTTGGGAAAGAATCCAGCTCCAATTTCTGTTGTCTTCTTCTTTTCTGGCAACATTTTTGTTTGAAGGGGTAAAATCATCAATATATATATATATAATATATATATATATATTGTCATAAGCCGTATCATATATAAGTAGGTCCACATATGCATTATTAAGGTCGGCACCCTTAACTCTAGTACCGCGGTTAGACCCTATCTAGGTGTTACTATGATAGTGAAAACCTACGTATATTGTATCTAATTGATAACGTCATTCAGTATACATATCATAATAGACTACTTCAATAGTACTAATAAGCACACTAATATTATACCGATATCTATCAGATATATATATTAGTTCATTACACATATATAATTATATATATATATATATATATATATATATATATATAATATACTATATATATAGATATACATATTTTATATATATAACACTACCCTTATATATATATACTTATCACTATATATACTACATTATATATATCAAAATATATATACCGCACCATATTACCCTCGCCTATATACATGGTCTAGATTACTAGTTAATATACTATATAGCATAGATACTTATACTATATATTATATGAACCACATGTTACACGCTAACTACCTCAGCATATATAGATACTATATTAGTAATACTATTATATATATATATCATAACTGATGGTCTATACTACTATATATATTAACTCTTTTCCGGATTCTATTTCTCGCTATCTGGAAGAAGTTTCTGCGGTGGGGTCGTACGCCTTACCTGAAGCCTGCTGCTACAGACGTCGAAATCTTTCAATTCTTTAAAAACTCATCATCTACAAAATCTTGCTCTCTAAGACACCTTCTAACTTTCCCATATCTCTTCGCTCGGGATACGAGTGTTCATCTCGTGATGCTCTTCATCCTGTTGACCGGATGTATAAATTCATACCTGGCCTTACATAATAAACAACCTAAAATGTCTTGGAAAACCTGCACATCACAACGGTTGCTACGGGCGAGGCCTCATAAGAACACTAGGCTAGGCTAGGATTTAGTTTAGGACTGCATCTCAGCTGAACTTTTTTCCTGAACTCTTCTCAGTTCGCGTATTTCCAGCTATACAAGGTCCTTCATCGCCCTTGTGTATGGTAGTACTGCTCTCATATCTGGGGGGCTATGGTTTCACCCGGCTTTTGAAATAGGGTCGAGTAGAAGGCCAAAAGGCTTATAAAACTGTCTCTGTACTCGCTCTCGTGGAATACAGACCAAATTGCTGACCTAGTTCCTTGAACACGCCATGCAGTACGATCCCTTTGAGCCCAGCCGATGTTGGCATCGCTTTACTCTTTTCCATATCAGCATGTAACTCGCAGCGGCAGGTGCTCCGAGGGAGCCTTATCACTCGTCGTCACCTTTACCTCATTACTGTCGCCCTCGTAAGAACTAATGGGTGCTGTGTTCTGCCATGAGTTTTGTGTTGATGTATGTAACTCCAGGCTAAGTTCACTGGCGGTGTTCCTTCTTTCCTGCCACCGCTGTTCTGTGCTCATGTGCGTAATTTACTTTAGTTGTTTGACTTCTGAGGGTACAGACACCCCATGCCTTGAAAAGGATCTGCGTGAGTGGTGGTGACAAAACGGTTAAAAAAAAAATTAGTATATATATATTATATACTATTTACTATATATATATATATATATATATATATATAGTATATATATATATATATTATATATAAGCGACATCTATATATATATAATATAATATTAATATGTAGCCATATAATATTACATTTATGCAAGGGCCGTCTCACAATACGGAGTCGACGTATATAGTATATAATATTATGATATACTAGATATAGGACTATATATAATAGCCTAGAAGACACATAATCACTCTAATTATACGCATCAGTCAGCCGACCGGCCTACGTTAGCATACTACTCAACACTAGTCACGCGTTAACCATCCTGACGCACAAGCTCGAAATACTATATAATTTATACTAAATTAACATATACTAATTATTTATAAATCTTGCACATCATAATACATATCAGCAAGTACCTCACTAGTTAAGTGCGTCCACCTACTTCACTTGCAAGTGACAACTCTACCTATCACGCGAGTCATGCCTACCTATATAATACTATTCTATCCCGATATACTTCAACACACCAGGTATAATAAGTAAGACTATAGTTACATTCGTACACCATATACAAGCATATATATAAACACTCACGCACTTTATACTCATTATATATGGATCCATACCTGCTATAATCATTGACAGTTACATTCCGTATATATATAGATATATATTATATATATATATAGTGTATATATACATAATATATATATATATATATATATACTTATATATAGATTCATATATTATATCAACTGTAATTACCTCAAGGGATAATACTTATCAATATATATATATATATAGTATTATAATATATATATTATATATACTATATATATTATGATCTCGTCAATCCATACTATATATAGTACACATATATATAATTATAATATACTACAGTATATATATTTAATATATAGTACGTGATTACTATATTCAGTATATATACTATATATATTAGACGCTATATATATTTTATATATATATATTACTATAATAATAATATATACGTATATAAATATATATATAGTATTATATATATAGATATATTATATATATATAGACCCCGTATATATATATAAATATATATATATATACTACTACTACAAGTAGACGACTCACACTATCATAACTCAGTACGTATCAACGTAATACTTATATATATTCAGCTTATAGAGTATCGCTAACCATAGTATACAATATTAGAAATTACTGACTACCTAGCGCATAGTCTAAATATCCTAAATCTTATATACTATTACCACTTACGATAATATCGATAAGCTCGTTACGTCATTTAACCGTTGCATTTACTACTCAGTATCGCTCAAGCACCTTGCTTAAATACATGGTGACTATATATATATATATATATAGTAATTATACAAGTTATATATAAGTATATATATATATACTATATATATATATAACAAGATTATTACATAATGAAGTAATTGAAAGATTACAAAGCTTACTTGCAGATTCATTATGAAGTAGTAATTACGCGTAGCGATTTTCACTTGAGATAATATTCTGCCCTCTGTTATTCTGAAGAAACTTCTGTACCACCTTCTCATAAAATGTCGATCAAACTTTTAATTCATTAACTCTTCAGCATTTTTTATTGCACATTGACAGAGATTACAGAAAGCACCCCTGCTAGAATCTGGTTTCTTCTGCAGCCATGAATATTTTTTTTCCATTAACTTTTATGTTTGCGGTCACTATCAAAAGATGACTTTCACTTAAACATTTAAGTGAAAGCTGCCAAACACATGAAAATTGCACATAACATTTAAATGTGCACGCATATTTACAGAGACACTAAGTACTACTTACCAAACAGAGTCAAACAAGCCTATTTCTCCATTTTGGGGGGAATTTCCTACTTTCTTTCCTAATTCCAAAATTTAATTAAAATATTTACGCTATTTTCTGCATTTATCAATATCTTATTTTATGTACATTTTGACACCTAATTAATGTATATAGAATGAAATATTTCCTTCATAATTTATTGCTTAAATTTGTGAAATTTGGCCATGAAAAGGCCAATGTAGCAACCATGAACAGAATAGCAGGAAAAAAATTATAATTTTTCGTAATTTTCTCTAAAATGAAAAATAATGATGAAATGAACGAATATTATGAGAAAGACCCCGAAAAGAGCTTTTTGCCTTTGCTCGAGGTATTTGCTTGATCTGTTAGGGTCTAAGATCGAATCCCAGCATGGTGAAAATATATCAGGGGTATTTTATTACTATAAATTGATTGCAGGTTATTGCAATTTTTATGTATTTCCTAATCCCCAGTTGCCTAGTATTCTTTCACCATTGCCGACCTGTTTGATCTACGTCCGAGTGTGAGCGGGAGGAGAACGAGGAGAACTGACGCGTGAACAGCAGAAGTATTTCCGGGTTCTTCTTTTAGCTCATCGTGGCGCAGTGGTCAAAAACTTTGCACGCTCATATGTTAGGGTCCAGGATCGAATCCCAGTATGGTGAAAATACATCAGAGGTATTTTACTACTATATATATATGATATTATATATATATATATATTATATATTTTTTATTATAATTATATATATATATAATTATTATATATATTATATATAATATTATTATATATATATATATATATATATAATACTATATATTATTATATATATATATATTATACTATAGATAGTATCATATAGTTACTTTTAATTTCAGACGGTTGATTGGTTTTAGTAATTTTTAAGTAAAAAATTAATTAAATCAGAATGGATGAACGAGAGCAAATAAATCAAAGTTATTGACGTAATTAATTAAAAGCGATATTTAAAGATTCGATTTCAAGAATTCAAGTCTATTACTTCTGAGAAATTGCTCTTGGCAGCTCTTGATGTCTTAAAAATGTTTTATTCTTGAAAAACTTGCGAGGGTAACTTTTTTTTTCTTCTAAAAATAAAATTAGATTTATTTAAAAAGATTAAAATAAAAATAA
>JABUQX010003745.1:0-2500 GCA_015478945.1 Trachelipus rathkii | reverse complement strand
TATATCAGTAAGTTATATATATATTTATATATATATATATATATACTACTATATATATATATTATACTATTATATATTATATATATTTATTATATAAATTAGATTAATTAAGATGTTCCAAAGTCTTTCTGTTATTTAAAGATGGACCCGAAAACTTTGGAAAGATAAGAGGTTAAAAGAAAACTACGATGATAAAAGATTTGAGTGGGTTTCCCCTTCGTCCCAACGGGAAAACTGAATCCAAACTTCAAGCAAAAGTGAAAAGTTGAAAATTCGAAATGTATTAAAGTTTAAAAAATAACTTGAAAATTGTGAAGACACACAATAACTGGAACGTTAACTTAATTTATGTATTAGTTATTCTTGTATAACCAAGCATATAGTGGACTTGCAATTCCCAGGATCATGGGTAAGCATTTGTCGATTAAGTGATTAGTAAAAATTTAGGTTTAAGCTAACAAGAGAGTGTCTAGTTTAAAATCATGCCTCGTAGATCAAATTGAATTTTCTCTAAAAATTTAACTGTTTTGAGGAACAAAGTGACTTTCGGAATGATAAACTGTTCAATAGTTTTAAACTAAAACTTGTAGTAGGATCGGTGTTTCTTAAAACAAAATGAATCTAGAAGATTAAACATCTAGTTAAAGATGGGCGTGTTTAAAATGTCATATGATTTAGGAATCAGGATTAAGAATAATATTTTAAACTGTTAAAAATGTTGTGGGATTGCAACGTAGATATATGTGAATAGAGCATACCACAGAATCCGTTAGAGACATTTGCTAAACACGATATTGTAGACTATGCTATCGGCATACGATATATATATAATATATTAATATATTTATATATATAATATATATTATATATATATATCATATATAATATATATATATATAATATATATTAATATTTATATTATATTTATATTTATATTTATAATTTATATTATATATATAATATACTATATATATATATACTCGAATATATATATATATTCATATATATATAATATATATTCTATATATATATATATATCATACATATATATATTATATATATATATACTATATACTCATATATATATACTACTAAATCTACTCAATTATAAAGTAACGCATGTAGATCACTAAATACCTACGCCACTATCACAACTATGGGTGTTGGATGCAAAATACCTTACGCAAATCCATTTAGGAACACATATCACACCTAACCGTAATGGAGTGTTATCTAGGAGACTATCACGGAACTATGTTAACAGTGAATTTGTGCTGAAATATAAGACCTATACATCCTGAATAGTTTAAATGTGTTGGTCTTATTACAAAATCTCCGTTTAAAGGCGTAAGATTATAGCACTTGATAGTTACTGAAATGGGGCATCTTTTCTTATATAACTCATGATTATTAATATAATGACGACAAATTATTATATATATCATATAATATAATATTATATATATTATAATAATATATTATTACTATATATAATATATATATATATAGATATATAGTATATATAATATATATATATATACTAATATTATGTGTTTATATTAGTATCTTGTCATTTTACTGTAATTATTATTATTTTTATTATTATATATATTATTATTATTATCTATTATTATTATTATTATTAATCTATATTATATTATTATTCATTAATTATTATTATTATTATTATTATTATATTTGATCATCGATATTGTATTTGTTATCAGACATAGTTGTCGTAAGTGTATCTTAGTGCCTACTTTGGAATATGATTCAGAAATACATTGATTATGTGATTCCAAATACGTTGGAATTATTATTATTATTTCATTATTATTATTATTATTATTATATATTATATATTATTATTATTATTAGTATTTATTATTATTCGTAGCCCTTTTCTCATCTATTATTATTATTATGGCAAATCTAGGAGTCTTAACGCGATAATTTATCGTCGCCCATGTAAAGATCACGGGCGATATACTAGTCCCTGTGAAGGCCTGAAATTAGGTGCCAAAAATCACAAAAGGGCTGACGCAATCACCTGTTACACTGTAAGAGCTCTGGTGGGTGCCCAAGATACCACTAGTGCGCAAATTGAAGGTGGTTAGCGAATACTGCGTCATTTTTTGGACCGACACTACTCGCGATTCTAGCCAGATCGAATATTCGGTGCCCATTCACCAGATTTTTTCTTTTTCTTACGCGCGCCGGGCCGCAATGGCGGCAGATTTGAGTGGCGTGCAGCTCCCGAATAGCCGCCTAGAGCTAATACTCCTGACATTAATCGGTCTGCATCATACACTTGAATCAGATCACATATACGATGCGTTCGGGGCAGAAGCTTTGGAATGATAGCCAGACGTCATGACAACAATCATAATAGGACGATATAATTATCATCCTATGCGCTTGTCGGTCATTGACTCGGATCGTAATATTCGCTTCTCTTCCGATAGTAAACCATCTGATATCTCTGTGCTCCACTCTCTCC
>JABUQX010003744.1:90000-100000 GCA_015478945.1 Trachelipus rathkii | reverse complement strand
CAAGGCAGCAGGACACCTGAGAGGGAGAAGGAGGAGGATGAGGAATACCAGAATCGTCCAGGGTTGAGTTAGAGAAAAACAGGAGGCGAAGAGAGTGGCCTTTTCAGTTGGAGAGATAGCAGCAACAGAACCATCAGATAGAATAAGAGGAAGCAGATTTGCAGAAGTTGTTAGAGATGTTTTTTGGCAAGAAGAGCCAGAAAGATTTGTCAGTAGGAGAGAACCAAGGAGGTTAGCGCACTTTCGTTTGATGAAAGCCCTTTGCTCGTCAGAAGAAGTATCCCTACCAACGATTTCTAGCTGAATAAAATTTATTAAGAGTGATAGGAGAACGAGAATTTTTCCGCTCCGATACACTGTCTCTAGCCTGAATGGCCAGAGAACAAGCACGATCGAACCATGGATTATGAGGGGAGAGAAAGATTTGGTCGAAGAAGGAATGAACCTGCTCATCCCGTCAACGATTACAGCTCCCACCTTAGTGGGCGAAGCCGAAGCGTCACCAGAGACAAAGCAGTCATTCCAATTATAGTTAGCGTAGAAGCGACGCAAGGCCCCCAATCAGCCCGATCAAAGTGCCAGAAAAAAACGCAGTAGGGGAGGATGGAACTGTTGGAGAAAAAAAAATTTAGAGATATAAGGTTGTGATCAGATTTACCAATAGGAGCAGAAGGTGAAGGTTTTGTATTTATAGAGAGAAGGACCAGTGGTGAAACATAGGTCAAGTGTGTTCAAATTGATTGGGACGATCGGAATGTGTAGATTCCTTAATAACCTGCTCCAGATCGTGGAGAATGTTGAATGATTCGGTCTTCTCAATTCCTGGATCAGTATGAGAGGACCAACCATTCAGTGTTGTGTACATTGAAATCCCCTAAATAGAGGACCTCAGTATTTGGATGAGAAGATATAACAGTCTCGTGAGAAGTAGTAAGATATTCAAAGAAAGAGTGAAAATCTGTTCTGTTAGGAGAACAGTAGCAGAAGCACAAGATTATTGTAGTAGAAGGAAGAAAGATTTTAAGCCACAGAACATCGAAGTTAGGAGATTCAAGATTCTCAAGGACGTGTTACAGGAGTGTTTATGTTCACATAGGCACATACTCCACCTTTAGACGGAAATTATGAAATAAGTTCTAGTTAAATATATTAAACGAGGGTCCAGAGGATTCTTAGCCATCTGTGTCTCAGACAAGAGCAAAAGGTTAGAGTTAGAGAGGTGGTATTCCACGGATGCAGAGTTAGAGAGTAAGCCGCGGATGTTGGTAAAGTCGATAGAAAGCCCGCGCCTGCGCAAATCTGCCATCACACACGCACACACAACCACAACAACAAAAACAACAGACAAAAAAACGAAAGTTAAAATTGAATTAAAATTATTCACTCACTAAAAAACGCAAATGATTAAAATGCTAAAACCGTATTTACAATAAATATGTATAATTGAAAAATTAAGAAAGTTTAAAACACGCATTCACACACCCTAACAAATTTACGAAAAAAAAAAAAATTACAATTATTCAACATAAAACTAAATAAGTATAAATTAAAACAATATGTAACCAAATACGTAAGTTGTTGTGCCAAAACCCTTTTAAAATAAATAAAAAAAAAAAATAAACACTAAAAAACTAAAGTTAAAAAGACGAAGGAAAAAAAAAATTATAACCTAGTACTATCTAAACTACGTATTGCACAATTCTAAAAACTAACTATGACTATCTAACATAACTAAAAAGTTTCAAAAACAAAAATTAAAACGAATAACTTATCTTTAATAAGGATGATCCAATTCTTTAAATATTAAAACTATAATAGTTAAAAACAATTAAAACAGGGGAGCACTTAATGAACAAACACACTAAATGGGAAAGATAACTAAAACATTATGAACACTAATCAACCCATTGGAGCTCCGGCAAAACACAACTTATCAATATATATATATATATATATATATATATATATATATCCCATGTATATATATATATATATATATATATATATATATATATATATATATATATATATATATATATATATAACTACACTACGCTAACTAGAAATTGAAAGGTAAAGTTAATTAACTTTTTAAAATTCTTAAGGAAAGAAGCTTAAGAATTTAAAATTCATTTATAGCAGTTAAAGGATAAAGAAATTATTTAATAATATATATAATATATATATATATATATATATATATATATATAACATATATATATATATATATATATATATGTATATAATATATATATATATATATATATATATATATATATATATATATATATATATATGGAGCGTAACAAGCTTCAGAAACTGGAGTGGCTTAAGAATTTTATTAATTCATTCGGGATAAAAATTTAACATAAACTAAATCCCAACAATAAATATATATATATATATATATATATATATATATATATATATATATATATATAACTCAATAACATATAACTACTGCAAAATTATATGTTCTTTCTTTAACACTATATATATATATATTTATATATATATATATATATATATATATATATATATATATATATATATATATATATATATATATATATATATATATATATATATATATATATATATATATACTATATATATAAAAAGATATAAAAATAAAAATTTTTATATGTAATTAAATGATTCAAATTTAAAAAAAAAAAAATTTTTAAAACAATAGAATTTCAAATACAATATGCAATGATGGAAAATTCACAATATAGAGCAGTTGCAAAATTGATATTAAAAAAGTAATTTCCTTGGGTTTAAGGCAAATTTATCAACTACTGTTTAAATAAAATAATCATAATTGTCAAAAAAAAATTCTGTGTACACTCGTCATAGCCAGCCCGTTTAACCTGTCGTCTTCCATAGTACTTCGAAGCCAAGTCTTGATCCTTCGCAGAGTACCTAAAGAGAGCTCTACTATACTGATGGTGCATGGCTGGGCGAGTAGTATGATCAAAGCCTTTTTCGTCGACGGAAAGAAAGGTTCAGTCTCCTTTATGACTTGGGAGACAACAATATCTTTTAGTTCTTCACTACTCAATTTCTTGTCCTTCCAAATTTTGTACCAAAGTTCTAGCTCTTTTTCTATGCCTTCTAAGTGGTAAAAACTATAAAATGAAGCTGTCTTTTCCTTTAACTCATCGATTGTTATGAGTAGTATGTGCAAAGGATGTAGATATGTTAATGCATAAGCAGGTGTATTTTCAGTAGAAAACCGTAATTGAGGTTATAGAATCCAGATGCGGAATTATTAAGGATCTTCTCAGAACTTCGTGGAGTTTGTTGCTGGATGGCTGCTGCGGTGTGGTTGCTGCTGCCTACCAACAATCCGTGGTATATTCAAATCATCGAGTCCCAGTTGCTCGGCGATTTGATTAGCTTCTTTAACACTTCATCGGTGATTTTTTTCTTCATCTATCCGATGGCTCCCCTAACCATTTCCACAATAGGTTGAATGTGCTGCGAGGTTTGGACGATATCCAAGGTCTTGAATTGGAGAGCACTTACAACTGGCTCTAACAGCGCAGAAGAGTACTTCGCGATCAATATCATAGCCATGATGAATGACGACTTTACAAGCCGCTGAATAGCTGAAAAGCGCTTTTTCTTGTGGCGGTATCTCCTTCAATGGAAAAAAGGATTTCAAATGCTTGCATCATTCGTACAAATTGCTCCTTAAACACTCTGTTGCACTTGTGCTATATATATATATATATATATATATATATACTATATATATATATATATATATATATATATATATATATATAAGTACATATATCTTTTCTATATATATATATATATATATATAATACTTAAAAATATATATATCCTTTTGGATCGAGTTGAAGCTAGGGCTAAGAGGCTTATAAAATGTCCCATACTTTTCCCTTGACCCTCTTTTTCTGCGTCGTGACGTTGGTGCCCCTATCTCTTTTCTATAGGTATGACAATGGCAGATGCTCGAGAGGATTGACCTCTCGCATTCCTCCATCACTGCGTCGCCCTCGTAACACAAGAGGTGCCTTGTTCTCTCATGAAAATTGTGTGAATATTGGAGACTCAAGGATCACTCGTTGTGGTACCTCTTTCTTTCCAACCACATCTGTTTTGTGGAACTCCTTGCCTTCTTTTATTTTCCCCACCAATATTCAATCTTCCCCTTTTTAAGTCCCGTCTGTGCCCACCTGAGGAATTGCGTTAGGTAAGGGACAGGATGGAGCTTTACTTTCCATTCATTTTAATTTGTTTTTCTATATGTATTTTTTTATTTTATTTATGTTTATTTTTTTTGCCCCCTCTTTTGAAAAGGGCATTGCTCGTGAGTGGCAAGTATACGTTATATATATATATATATATATATATATATATATATATATATATATATATATATATATATATATATATATATATATATATATTTATATATATATAAATTATATATTTAATATAAATATATATATATATATATATATATATATATATATAAATATTATGCAAAAGTAGGCGAGGTCTAATTAAGAAGTCTTGGATCTAGTATAGCGAATTAACGATACTACCAATTTTAACTAAACGTTAAAAGAGTATAGAAAAATTAAACAAACTGACCTTCCTTTTGATATATTATAGCTTGTTCCCTTTAGTACGTAGGAAATGAAGCCATATGATGTAGGACTGTACTCCAAAACTCTCTGCATCGCAAGAAGTAAACAGCTGCCCCCCTATATATAAACATATATAATATATATATATATATATATATATATATATATATATATATATATATATATATATATATATATATATAATTTTTATATATATATATATATATATATATATATATATATATATATATATATAATAATAATATTAATAGAAATTATTTAATTAACATGGAAATAAATATGTATATCAGGCAGTACAAAAAATTAGAAATTAAAAAACAATTTTATTTATATATCCCATAAATATTTGGAAAAAAAGGCATATTTTGGTTGGTTGTATTTAATTTTGTAAAAAATCATTGAAAGGATTCGAATCCGGATTCGGATTCGAATCCGGATTCGGATTCGGATTCGGATTCAAGCTTTGGATTTGGATTCGGTTTTGAGAATTTTCACACACACAGATTCGGATTCAGTTCGAATCCGAAGATGCTGGTTCGGATTCGGATTCGGATTCAAACATTTCCACACACACGGATTCGGATTCGGATTCGAATCCAAAAGTTGCCGGATTCGCCCATCACTGATATATATATATATAGTGTATTGTTTTAGTTAAGAGTGTATAAAATATTTAGCAATTAATTACAAATTACCTTTTAAGGAAAAAGTTTAACATAGTTTTCAGTATAAATATTTAAACATCTGCAACCTAAGTCTAACAGACTTAGACACCGCCTAACAAGGTTAAATCATCTAACCCAAAATTACTCATAAAATTACTCATTAGACTCCGATGTTATTTCCTCTGACTAAAATTCCGGTCGACTCAAGTGAACCACTCCCATACACACCCATACATACACATATACACAGATAGTCACACACTCACACTCACACACATACACACACACACACACACACACATACATATATATATATATATATATATATATATATATATATATATATATATATATATATATATATATATATATATATATATATATATATATATAAAGTATATATATATATATATATATATATATATATATATATATATATATATATATATATATATATATGCTACTCTATATATATGTATAATATATGTATATATTGTTAAATATAACCCAATAATATAATAATATATATTAATATGTATATAATGTAATATATATGTATATATGTAATAATAATAATATATATAGCATATATATATATGTAATATATTATATATACTATATATATACTATATATATATATATATATATATATATATATATATATATGTATAATATATAACTATATCTATAATAATCTATATATATATATATATGTAATAACTTAATAATATATATATATATATATATAAGAGTAAAAACCTCTAATAATAATATAATAATAATATATATATATATATATATATATATACTGCTGCTGCTGCTGCTGCGCCTTATATATATATATAATGATTCTAATATATTATTAATTCATCTCACGATCCTGTTTTGGCTTCTGAATAAATATTAATGATATATATATATATATATATATATGTATGTGTGTGTGTGTGTTTGTATATATATATATATATATATATATATATACCTATATATATATATATATATATATATATATATATATATATGTGTGTGTGTGTGTGTGTTTGTGTGTGTGTGTGTATGCCACATCCCGCCCTTATCTCGTCCTGTTGCGAATTAAGCATATTAAAACAATTGTTCAGATTGCGTGACTCTCTCTATACCTCATATCTTGCCTCTTTCCTTCACTCTATGCATACATACAAACAAACGCGCACACATACAGTACATACATACCTACATACATTCATACACACATACATAGATACAAACAGATGTCGTTCAAGTATCTATAATTTCTACTATTCCTTGAAGAGTATCCTTTATATCAAGTATGACGTATGGGATATAGTTATATTACTGTTATATATATATATATATATATATATATATATATATCCATATCCTTATAAATATGAATAATAATATATATGATTAACTATATATATCAATATATATATATCCTCACCAAAGGCAATACTTATATATTAATACTTTATAACATATATATATATATATATATATATATATATATATATATATATATATATATATTATTTATATAAAATATATATATATATATATAGTTTATAATATATATATATATATATATTAATATAATATATATATATATATATATATGCTATATAGGAAATATAAAGATATAAATATGGCGTATGCAACTTGTATCAAAGTATAAAGGTGGAGTATTTAACTTATTTCAAAGATATAAATATGGCGTATGTAACTTCTATCAAAGTATAAAGATGGAGTATTTAACTTATTTAAAAGATATAAATATGGCGTATGTAACTTATGTCAAAGTATAAAGAAATTTATTTAACTTCTGTGAAAGCTATAAATATGGCATATGCAACTTAAGTCAAAGTATAAAGATGGAGTGTTTAACTTATTTCAATGATATAAATACTTGAGTGTAAGCAACTTATGTCAAATATATAAAGATGACGTATTTAACTAATGTCAAAGATTTAAATATGGCGTATGTAACTTATGTAAAAGTATAAAGAAGGTATTTAACTTCTTATTTATTTAACTTCTGTGAAAGCTATAAATATGGCATATGGAACTTATATCAAAGTATAAAGATGGAGTGTTTAACTTATTTCAATGATATAAATATGATGTAAGCAACTTATGTCAAATATATAAAGATGACTTATTTAACTAATGTCAAAGATTTAAATATGTATGTAACTTATGTAAAAGTATTTGATAATAAAGTGTAAACAATTAATGTTCAATTTATTTGTTAACAGTAAATACATACAAATTAACGTTAAAATGTATTGTTTAACTTATTTCAATGATATAAATATGATGTAAGCAACTTATGTCAAATATATAAAGATGTATTTAACTAATGTCAAAGATATAAATATGGCGTATGTAACTTATGTAAAAGTATAAAGAAGGTATTTAACTTCTGTCAAAGATATAATATATCGTATGTAACTTATTTCAAAGTATGAAGATGGAGTATTTAATTTATTTCAATGATATAAATATGATGTATTTAACTAATGTCAAATATTTAAAGATGTATTTAACTAATATCAAAGATATAAATATGGCGTATGTAACTTATGTCAAAGTATAAAGAAGCGTATTTAACATGTCAAAAATATAAATATGGCGTATGGAACTTATGGCAAAGTATAAAGATGGAGGATTTAACTTATGTCAAAGTAATAAAGATGGCGCATGTAACTTATTTCAATTATATAAAGATGGCGTAGCTTGTAAATTGGCGTTTGGAAGTGTTGAAGTTAAAGGACGAAGAGCGCTAGAAAAATCAAAAAAGAAAGTGTTCCAAGCTTTACCATTTAAATACGTTGAAATGAATATTTTAGTTAATTGTTTGTAATTAAATCAAATTAAATTATTGTTATTATTATTATTATTATTATTATTATTATTATTATTATTATTATTATTATTATTATTATTATTATTATTATTATTATTATTATTATTATTATTATTATTATTATTATTATTATTATTATTATTATTATTATTAACATTAACATTAACATTAACATTAACATTAACATTAACATTAACATTAACATTAACATTAACATTAACATTAACATTAACATTAACATTAACATTAACATTATTATTATTATTATTATTATTATTATTATTATTATTATTATTATTATTATTATTATTATTATTATTATTATTATTATTATTATTATTATTATTATTATTATTGGTTTAAAAAAATCAATAAAACAAACAATTTGAAGTCCAAAATAAGATTTTTTTCCTTTAATAGCCAAACCTAACCTAATTTTAGTCTTTACTTAAGATATATGATTTTCAAATTGCTCATTAATTACAAAAAGATATATTTTAATTCAAAATAAAACATAATTGTTCAAAAATTCTCTTTGAATGTTCTGAATTATAATGTTATAAATGTCATGAATTATAATAATAATTATTAATGTTTTGTGATTAATCTTTTTAAATATTATTTTGGTGTAACTAATTGTGGTGGAATAAAAGAACCATTAGATCTTCATTCAATCTTTTGAATTCACACCTACTACTACTAATAATAATACTACTACTACTACCAGAACTATTACTTTCATCACACAACATCTACTACTTCTAATACTTCAACTACAACTTCCTGCTATTACTATTACTTCTACTAATACTGCTACTATTGCTAGTACTACTTTTTCTTTAACACATACTGAAACACTAGAATTGAGTTCATACCTACTTCAGCTACTACTACTATTGCTTTTACAACAACTACTACTACTACTACTACTACTACTACTACTACTACTACTACTACTACTACTACTACTACTACTACAATTTTTACTATTATGTCTACAACTATAATACTTCCACTATACTACTACTAATTCTACTACTTTAACTACTACTAATATTATTCTACTACTACTACTACTACTACTACTACTACTACTACTACTACTACTACTACTACTACTACCACAACTACTCCATTTATATGAGCGTTTTAAACGCATTCATTGACCTATTCAAACGCCTTATTTTAAGCGCTCGTATTGTATAAATAATTTTTTTTTTAAATTAAAGTTCACACCTCATGGGTAGTGCCTTATTATAAGGGGGGAAATACTCTAGGCAACTGCTACCTAGGATCCGGATGAGGGATTGAACCCGGGCATCTTAAAGAAATAAAGATGGCTTAAGTAACTAATCTCAAACATTTAAAGATGATGTAATCCATTTCAAAGATATAAAGATGGCGTATGAAACTTATCTCAAAGATAAAAAGTTGGCGTATGTGTCTTATTTCAGAAATTAGAAAAAAAATGACGAATGCAACTTATTTCAGATATATAAAGGTGGCGTATATTAAAAAAAGATGACGAATGCAATTTATTTCAGATATATAAAGGTGGCGTATATAACTATAGGTATTATAAATTGCGTATATGTAAAGTATCTCAAGGAAAAAATTATTGTGCGTATGTAGCATATTTCAGTGATAAAAAGATGGCGCTTTAACTTATGACAAAGCATTAAAGTTGACGTATGTAACATCTCAATTCTATAAAGATGGCATATTTAACACATGTCAAAGTACTAAAGATGGCGTATGTAACTTACCTTAATTATATAAAGATGTATTTAAGATATGTCAAAGTATTAAAGAAGGCG
>JABUQX010003744.1:75000-82500 GCA_015478945.1 Trachelipus rathkii | reverse complement strand
AATAAAAATAATGAATTAAGAATAATAAGCATACATCAAATAGAGTTAAATAAAATAAATTTTGCCGAGTACATCGGATTATACACAATATGAGTAATCGAAATAATGAATAAAGAAATGATGATAATGAAACTAATGATATATGTCACCTAAAAAAGTGAGTAATGATAATATGATATTGATGTGATATACTAAGAGTAAGATTTAGTGATATCTCGAAAATGAAGTAATGTTTAAGTGAGTATTTAATCAATATATGAGCGCGTTCCTACACGAGTAATAGGCGGAAGAAAGGAGGAATTACCTATTAACCAATGGGTTTGAAAAGTAAAAAGCGAAAAATTAAGAGCAAAACTCGTCATAACTAACATGTAGAATGAGATAAGAAATCTATTTTTGTGATTGGAGACCAAATAAAAGAGTCAACTGATGAAAATAGGTGAAAGATTCGAAGGCGAATGAGAAAAAGGATTTAAAGTAGTTACAGTAAGATATATGATATGTGTTTCTTTGTTATTTTCTATTTCTGTGTCTCCTTTTTAAGTGAGTTGCAAGTAAGATAAAGGTGGAATGTGTGGAGCCAAGAGAACAACCAAAAAATGGCAGCATAAGTAGAAAGAATGGCGACTGAATAGGGACAGTAATGCTCAACACAGATGTCTCACAAGAAGAGCTCATCCAAAAATCACTGTTGAGTAGAATTATTTTGGTATATAAAATTCCCTATAAATTTAATAAAAAAGTAAGAAGAAGAGAAAAAAGATTAGTGTGCTGATAGTTTCCACTGTCTAAAAAAAGTTTTTTTTATGTATTTTTTAAAATTAGTATAATATTTTACCTATTAAATGAACACATGCGTTTGATCACCTAGAACAGATCTGTTTCTCAGCAGCAAACCCACACATAGTCCACCAACCACAGAAGCCCCGCCCATCACCGAAGACCGTCCCGGTTAGGATTGTTTTTGTTTGTTTGTGGTTCTAAGTGTCCACTATTTTTAAAGGGACCAGTTTATGTAATTTTTACATCATAGTTGCTACATGTTTTAGCACTAGATTTATATTTTAGTTATTTAATGTGACATATGAGTTTGCTCAGTAGAACAGAGTCTTATATCTAAGAGCACAAATCATAGTTACAAATTTGTGAAATTTGTTTTTGACTTATTTCTTCCTACATTAGTGTGACCGAAAATATCACCATCTTAGAACGGATACATTCTAAAGCTATTTATTACTTAAGTTGATACTGTGATTGATGAGATCACCGTCTTAGAAGAAGAAGAAGAGAAGAAGAAAGAAGAAAAGAAGAAGAAGAAGAAGAAGAAGAAGAAGAAGAAGCACAGCCGACAGCCAGCATGATTATGAATGATATGGTGAGAATATTATGAAGATAGATGAGTAAGTTAAGAGAAGTAAAGTATGGAAGAAGTGATACTGAAGAAGTGATAGACCAAAGAAAGAAGAGACGAAGAATAGTGTAAGAAGCACGAAGAGAGATAAGAGAAGCTAACCGCAAGAAGAGTTAGAGAGATACGATAGCTACAGAGTAAGGAGCACATGAAGAAGAGAAAGAAGAAATGTGCAGAATGTATTAAGAATAAGATATATAGACATGAAGAAGAAGAAGAAGAAGAGCAAGAGAGAAGTGAAGAAGACATAGAAGAGAGTAAGTAAGAAGAAGATAGAAGAAAGAAAGAAGTAAGAAGAAAGAAAGTAAGAAGAAGAAGAAGTAATGAAGAAGAAGAAGAAAGTATGAAGAACGAAGAATGATAGACTAGAGAGCATGAAGAAGAAGAGAAGAAGAATGGAAGAAGAAGAAAAAGAGAAAAAGTAATCACACAAAAGAAAAGAAACAAGAGTAACGAACACAAAAAGGATACATTATAGAAGAAAGATGAGAGAATAAGATAAGGCACTATATGATAGAATATGATGTATGAATGAAGAACGCAACACTAGAGAAAGTAATGAACAATATGGAATATAGATAGTAAAATAGAGTATAGAGAGATAGAGAAAAATAAAAAAGATAGAAAGAGCACGCAAGAAGAAAGAAGAAAATGAAGAAAAAGAAAAAGAAAAGAAAAAGATATAAGAAAGAAGATAGTGAGTTAAGTCAAGATAGATAGATATGCAGAAATTTGCAGAAGGGAAACGAAATAGAGAAGCATCAGAAGAAAGAGTGAAGAAGAGTAAGAAGTAATGATAGAAGCATACTCTCTGGCGTTTATTAATAATCAATTATTTCTATATACTATCTTGACATATATTATAGAAAATCAGTTCACTTTGTCTCCCTATTTTGTCGTAGTTCTTAAATCATTATTTAAGTGATAGTTGCATGTTCTGCTAAACCTCCAGTGAGAAGATATAACCGTGCTATATGGTTACGCTGATATTCTAAGTGACACGATGCACCGCTCTCTATTCCAGGAGATTACACGTCACATAATTCCATAGAGACCTCGCGAACTCACAATTCCGTCTCTTTGATTCCTTATCCTCAAATAATAGCTCAATACCTGATATTTTATGTCAGATCACTATACTCTCATTATTTCTGATAAGAATATATAATCTCTCTCTTGATGTTTGTGGTGTGCGTAATGCTGTCTGTGAATAATGACGATATCTGGGCTTACATAACCCACTTACGGCTGTTCGGAGTTTCTCTCACCAGCACCCAGGGGAATAGAAATCAAATGAGTAGAGCATAACAGAGAATGTCTAAAGAAAGAAGGGATGTGGTAGAATAGATGACATAAGAGGAATTACTGTGGAAATCATCCCTATTTATAAACTCACTACAGGATGTCAGCTCTCTCAGGTGATTGATGTTAGGATGAGCAGAAATGTGGATGACACTGTATTAGCACCGCCGATACTCAAAATCACACCGAGCCCAAAACACTCATAAAGCCAGCTAAAGCTCGATTACATATAAGTAAATTTACTCAATTATATAATGCAACCGAGATATTGACTGATATACGCAGTCTATTAAGAACACTTTAAGTTGAATAATCAGATCACAAACACTAACGAGCCTATACATTTATTCGTAGACAGAAGAGCCGCACCTTTATAGCGCAATACATAACACTACAGATTAGTAACTCCACACACTCACAACACTCACACTGCAATAGTACACTATGTTATCTCCATACTGTTTGTTTATCATACTGTATGCCTTCTATACATATATTATGCTGCTCCTGTCCTTACCTCTGAATTACTATATTATGAAAAGGAATCTTTAAAACACACTTCAAAGACATGAAATATATTCGCTCTTTCACACTACTTATTAGTAATGAAAGTCATGGCAAATATAATATAAGCGGAGAACAAATTAATAGCAATAAATAATACACACACTACAACACAAATACCAAAATAAAGTCATATATACCATCCCAAAACATAACAGTCTGATCACATGCAAATTAATAGGAAGTATTGTTATTTGCTGAAATTCCAGTATCACTGCTTTACATACTATATATAATATAAAAACTGTTGACTTAAAACCACTACTGAAATTCAAAATTAAAAATGACACATCACAGTGTTAGTATAGCACATCCGCCTAAATAATTCAACAACATCAACTATTTACGGTTAAACAAGTGAGAGTTCAAACCGCGAGAAATGACCAAGCAATACATATATTTAAAACACATAATGAACTCGGCATTAACACACCACAGACTAACAAGAACACCATTCAAATACTCAACAATATGTCCATGCATTCGAAATATTTTAGAACACAAAATCAGAAAAGTGATGCAGAAACATTTTGTAATATACCAATTCCCAAACCTCAACCGATGCCCTGGAGATCATAGAATCGAGACTTTATACAAAATGAGTAGCATGAGAGAAATCACCCTTCTACAAAAGCGTTTGGACACCAACTTCTCATCAATAAATAGAAACACAGAAAGAAAAAAGTTTTCGCCTTGTTAATTTGTTAAAGCTCGAAGAAGGTACATTAAATAATATGAGCGAAAGACTAGCCGTATATAATTATATAATATTTTTTTTATGATTTTAAATATAAAATAAATAGAGCATCTATAAAAGCACGTAAGGAAGTATCAAACACATCACCAAAGTATAGTACTAATATACTCACATGGTATATATCGGAATATAAATAATACTAATATAGTAATAATACCAAGATATACATATATTATATATATATAAGTAGTATACAGTAGTAAACTGACGGAAAAGTAAATAGTATTAAGCCATAACATGATATATAAATATATATTTATGGACAGTTATTAAAGAAGTGGATGAAGCATAAGCCGTTTTACATAATAAATAAGATTGAGTATGTAATTAGCTTTTCATTAGTTTGTGGTCTCAGGTATTAAGTTCAAGATTAGTTAGGGTATATGGTTAATGGTTACGTTAGGATAAGTTTACCCAAACATTTAATCTGTCTTGTATTGTGACGCCTAAATTATTAAATAAACTTATAGACATTAATTATTTGATATTTCAGTCCTGGAGTCAACCTACTTATAAAAACTCAGTCATTTGATTATCAGGTTAAAATCACTTATAAAAGTGTATTTAATAATATGATTAAGTTAATATATTAGTAATAAAGATATAATCATTTACCTTTGATATTATAATATATATTAGAATACTATAATTCGTATATATTTTTTTTTAATTTATATCCACAGTTAAATTTTAGTATCTGTTTATAAAATAATTACCATAAATATTTTATAGCCTGATCTATAATATTTTATTTAGGACTTTATATATATTATATATTGTATATGTAATATAATAATGGAAAACGGTAAAGGTCAAAATGTTGGTAAACTGAAGGGTCCTAGACTTCTTTTTGGCAAGTGAATTTCAAGGAGTATAGCCTATTATGTTAAAGCGACTGTGTCAATTTAGTTACTGCGAGTCTCTTCCGCTGTCTCCTATAGTTTCCTGTCTGATCCGGATTAAGTGTAAGCAATAACTAGACAGCAAATTATATCTATTATAGAGTTCAGATATCACTGAACATAATAGGTGAACCAAAGGTGTGCAAATGATTTATCGTGTTTATGATAATATATGCTTTTTTCTGGATTAATATTATCTATATACTTCACACGCTACACATAGAATAACATTTCATAATCACTAACTGTAAGATTCTTATCGTGTGATTTTAATATATAGTCCTGGCCATGTAAAGTAAATCCGAAGGCAATACTAGTCTGATTATAATATGATGGAGCTAGACACCTAGCTAGAACCATTGAGAAACTGACTACTATATTTCATTATACTACATAACTTAATATGACTGATTATTAAACGAGATTCGCACCACATATTTATCTTGAATTTTGCGTCTCAAAAATCGAAGAGTTTAACAGACATCTCTCAGCACGTGGCCAGGGTCCAATTCCACAAAAGTACCAACTGGAAACTGTTTCATGGAACCTTCGGGATAAATGTTCAGATAAAAGAATAATGAGCATTACTTTAAAAACCACTTTAGAACTGTTTAAATTTGACACTAATAAATGAATATTTCAGTACTTCACTACGGAGGAGACACAAACTCGAGACACAATCGGTTAAATAATAGTAACTTTTGTTATAAGAATTTGCCAGTTACTTTCTTAATTATTCACAATAATAAGTCAAAATTAGAAGGCACAAACTTTTGAGATCAATTTAAACAGACAACATTAACTTGTGATATAAAAATACGAATAGTCACTTACTGGTTATCTTCAATACATCATATTTAAAAACTTTAGTTTACCCGAGCAACGAGGTACTTAATCATAATCCCAGACAGAGTTACGTATCACTCCAACTTTGATTTCATGGACAGGCAAGAAGGAACTAATTTATGAACTTCTGTTTCGATTTCTGTGTTTAACTACACTTTTGACGCCTTCATCTATCGTCTGTTTCCTGTTTAATTAAGTAAATCCTGTGGTTCATACTTGGATGGTTTAGGTTATCCATCCTTAAGTCTGGTTCCAAGGTTAGTCCCTATAAATAATAAATATTTAATAATAATAATTTCTACAAAATTTCATATCAATAATAATAAACTTATTAATTTATTTCCCTTACCGTAACTTTTACGGGACATTTCCTTACTCCTGTGTCCTGACTTGGTGAAACCGTCCAACTTCTTTGAGATCTGTTGACAATCTGATTCCTTCGTAACAATCTTCCAAATTTACAACTCAGGCCACTATTTAGGTAGTTCTCCATTTTGCCACATTCCTCCCTTCCTCAAGTTTGAAACCTCAAACTTATAAGAAGGAGGACCAAACAAAAAAAAAAAAAAGAAAAAAAAAGAAAAACAAACATACAATAAAACTCATTACCTGTACTTACTAATCTTGTTTCTCTTTCGCCTTCGACTCTCCCCCATTCAGTTGCTTTTGTCTCCAATTCCAACAAAGTTTCTTATCCTCAGCCTGTTGTACGGCGATTGCCTCTTATAGTTTTTTTCGCTCTTCCTTTACAAACCCCCATTGGTTTATAGGATTCCTTTTTTCTTCCGCCATCTTCGTGGAGGCAAAGGTAACGAACCACACACTACGGGAACCACCAATGAAACGAAATGCAATGTTGGGAAGGTCTGCTTTTTTTTGCAGTTGGTATGCGTGAGCGGGCAATTTTATACTGGAGCCTTCACCTTATAGTTTCCTGTTTGAGAATTCAAAAAACACAAATTATTTAAGCAACTACGACAAATAGGGAAAACAAAGTGAAACTGATTTTCTATATATATAATTCACGAACTAATAAATAATGTTCCAAATACATAAATTCACTTTATTTTATAATCCTTGTCAATAAATCCTAACAGCTATCGATTAAATAATGCCCTAGCTAACCTAATAATTATTAATATACAATATATTATTAAAACGAGTCACAATTTCTGTGTTGCTTCATCAATTACACAATCCTCATCACGTGGCCATCCATTTCCAAAAAGTATCACTGGAACTGTTCATGGGACCTTCGGAGGATAAATAGTTCAGTAAAAGAATAAGAGCATTACTTTAAAACACTTAGAACTGTTAAATTTTATGACACTAATAAATGAATATTTCAGTACTTCACTACGGAGGAGACAAACTCGAGACACAATCGGTTAAATAATAGTAACTTTTGTTATAAGAATTTGCCAGTTACTTTCTTAATTATTCACAATAATAAGTCAAAATTAGAAGGCACAAACTTTTGAGATCAATTTAAACAGACAACATTAACTTGTGATATAAAAATACGAATAGTCACTTACTGGTTATCTTCAATACATCATATTTAAAAACTTTAGTTTACCCGAGCAACGAGGTACTTAATCATAATCCCAGACAGAGTTACGTATCACTCCAACTTTGATTTCATGGACAGGCAAGAAGGAACTAATTTATGAACTTCTGTTTCGATTTCTGTGTTTAACTACACTTTTGACGCCTTC
>JABUQX010003744.1:50000-70000 GCA_015478945.1 Trachelipus rathkii | reverse complement strand
ATCATAGGGTAGATGTTTAGTTTATGTTGCAGTGATGTTTTTTTTGACTTGTATAGTTGTATTATTAATTTGGAATATTCAGAATTTTCAACATTGACTTAGGCTCTCTCTCTCTCTTTCGAAATTACAATTATGTTTTTACTCTGTTTATTTATCTACTAATTCTATCTATCTACTAATTATTTATTTATCTACTATTTAAATTCTAAAATAGATTACATTCCCTAGTTTTCTTCAGTTTCCTGAAATCCCCATTTTTGGTGATTTCAATGCTCACTAAAGCCAATGACTTTCTTCCATTTCTCAAGACACAGCAGGTGAACTTGTCTTCCAAATTTCTATCCTAAAGAACCTTAAAAACTTGAGCAGATTATATTATTTATTCATCGGAAGGGCGGTGCCCTCAGATTTTGCCGTTGTCTTCAAGCATCAGGAACTACTTTCCTTTCATCTCAACATTATTAAAAATCCTTATTTTCGAGATACTAAAAACTCTTTTCTCTGAACAAAATGTTATTATCTTTCTGATTTCTCTCTCTCTCTCTCTCTCTCTCTCTCTCTCTCTCTCTCTCTCTCTCTCTCTCTCTCTCTCTCTCTCTCTCTCTCTCTCTCTCTCTCTCACTCAAATTCATTTAGACTTAATATAATAAAATAATTTCTTCTAAATATATTCTTTTATTTTTGCTCCTTCTGAGCTCACTATTGAGAAGACGAATGGTCCTTTCGGAATGCTTTCTGTCGATCTCAAAACTTTGCACCCCTGGGATTCCCCCGTGCTTTGGTAAACGGTTTCGTCTCCGCCCCTCAGTTTCATTACTTTCAACATTTCACTCATGTTTGAAAAGTTAACCCATTTAATCAATGCAAAAAAAAGGGGGGAACAGTTTCAACCCTATACCAAACTGTTGCTTTAACCTTTCTTCTTTTTGAAGTTTGAATATATCTTAACACTTAACATAATGATTTGGAAAAATCTCAATTCTATTGATCTTTATTCTATTAATCTTTATTCTATTAATCTTTATTCTATTAATCTTATTCTATTAATCTTATTCTATTAATCTTTATTTTACTAATCTTATTCTATTAATCTTTATTCTATTAATCTATATTCTATTAATCTAATTCTATTAATCTTATTCTATTAACCTTTATTCTATTAATCTTATTCTTTTAATCTTATTCTATTAATCTTCATTCTATTAATCTTATTCTATTAATCTTTATTTTATTAATCTTCTTCTATTAATCTTATTCTATTAATCTTTATTCTAATAATCTTTATTTTATTAAGCTTATTCTATTCCGTAAGATGCTCTCTGCTGGTAATCTATTTTTTCTTCTTTCTGACTCTTTGGTATTCTGCTCTTGAACATTTCGGTAAATCCTTTAAAATGGTAGTATGGACATATCTAAAGCCTTTGTGTCAGATTATACATTGTTCCTATCTACTGTATATAATGGGCATTTTCTACGCTCCTGCAGGATTAGAAATTAATAAAAAATCCAGCAGTGTGTTGTTTCAGAGAAGCTTTGCATTATAAAAGAGTTAGCGCGCGTGTATTTAAAATATATCTAATGCATTTGATAACTCCGATGAGATTCTCCATTTGTAATATGTTATATATATAATTAGTCTTTGTGTCAACTCCGCATGTACATAAGTCATAGCTTCGTGCTCCTATATGTCTCCCCGAGGAACCTTTGGTTTCCTCTCATTTCTCTATTCTCGGACATGTAATAATTATAAATAGTTATATACTATATAGAGTTTTTGCTCTCTCAAATCCGTCCTACTCAAAATTTTCAGTGCCGTTGTGTGTGAATGGGGCGCATAAGTCTTTATTCTGAATTTCAGACATGGTGCTTCCATGTTCTAGTGAGAGTCTCTCATGGTCTTGGCGCAAAAAGTAATGTGTGCCTTCCTACCTTTATATTTCCTAACTTTTCTATTAATGATCTTTCTCACCTGCACATTCAACCTCTATTGCCCACTTCGTATGGTCTTTTATCTATCAGTTTTCTCTCAAACTCATTTTCAATTTCTGATGCTTATAACCCAGTCTTGTTTGTGATCTCTTCCTATAGACTTTTGATATTGCTGACCATCTCGGTACTCATGCATTTAACATTCTTATTGTTGCTCCTTTATTTCTCGCTGACTCATTACTTAGAATATTTGATTATAATATTTTACCTTGTGATGAAGTGGGTCGAGTATATATATACGATACGATTCCTTAGTTGACTGAAATTTCTAATATTCTTTCCTGTCAAATGTAACTGTAACATTTTAATAAACAGGCCGTCCTCACAATAAACAAAATAAAAATAACTTCCACTAACTCATGAGAGAAACTAGATGGCTTTTTTACTAACATCTCTCTTCCCTATCTCTTTCTCATAACCAAAGTACATTAGTCTTACGCTAAACCTAGGTTGACAATATAACAATCAGTGCTCTCTTAACGACATGTTATTCCAATAATTAATATAACATGACTAATAAAAGTCTGTCTTGCGGAAAACCAATTCTAAGCTCAAACAAGGACGGCGTTTGACACGTAGTGCATGTTGGCTAGACGTCAAAGAGAGAAGCGTAGGGAGCTTTCTGTCTCTATGTCAGGCTCGAAACAGAATACTTTTATAGTCATAGTTTCTATGCTCTTCAGTGTGCTCTCTCGTTAGATCTCTATACATACCACGATGGAGACCACTGCATATCGCCCTTGCATGGGCCATTGTACGAAGAAAGTATATATCACATACATCAAATATAATCTGGATGCAACGGACCTCTCACCTGGATTATGTGGCACCCGGCTTTTGGATAGAGGAACAGATGAAGTCAAGAAGAACAAAGAGTGACATCTTATATAAACACTAGTCCAATTGTCTACCTCCTACAACAAGTTATCTATTGATAACCCTCTATCCTATGACGGCTCAGCGATGTTTAGGTGCTATTTTTATCTCTTATTCATAAGATACTACGCAGCGTCAGGTATACTGAGGAACTCTATATATCCTCATAACTTCAGCGTTTTACCACCAAACCTTTATCAGGGATCGTCCCTCGTAGCACAAGGGTGCGTATGTCGGTGCATGATGAGTTTATGTTAGATTGATATTTAGGTTAAAACTATTAATGTCATATGTATTCTCATCTCATGTTGGAGTTGCTTCCTTCTTTCCTATGCCTAACTTCTGTTTGTGGAATAGATCTCTTCCAATCTTCTCTGTGTTTCCTTAGTCATGAAATTTAATCTTCTTCTCCACTCATTTAAGGCCTATGGTGATCTTAGTGACTTATCTGCGTAGTTATTGCTGATTAGTTATGTATTATAATATGAATATAATCATATTGAATGTTAGAGTGCTCAAACCAACTCTCGCCTCTAGCAAGAAATACAGGCTCTGTCCGCAACTGAGTAGAGATTGGTAAGGTATTATTCGAGTGGCCCACAAATCTGTAATTGTCAAACAACTCATTCTAAATCTTTTATTATAACCTTTTATTCCCTATTTATTTATTTAGGTGGGATATATTTTACGTACCTATAAAGCATAAAGAAATCTAGCCTTTGTTAGAAAATAGCTTAAGTAAATCTAGCATCCTAGTTAATAAAAACTAGCGATCTAGCCTTCTGTTTTATATAATTTATTTATAACTCATCGTCTTTAATCATTTCCTTTTCCTACTGTACCTAAACCAAAAATATAACTAAAATTTTTGTTATAAATATCGAAGATCTATCAAATTATATCTATATTATTGACGTGACAAACGTAGCAAGAAGCGAGATGAGGAGCGACTGAGCACTGTGAGAGGCTGTTGTATTAAAATATTGTTTGGAATGATTTAAAAGCGCATTTTTTCCCTTAAATGAAAGACGAAACTTAGGTTATACTTTACTGGTGGAACAAATTATGAAAAAGCTTAAGGAAAATTTTATCAGATTTCAAATTTTTTTTTAATTTATTTGAATTTTTTGCTAATTTGGGAGGTGCACCCTATTTTCAATTACCTAGAGTACACCCCCATCCTCCGAGGGTCACCATTTGTAACACTTAAATGACCTTTACTATCAAATACACATGTAAAATAATGTTGTTATATTTGTTCAAACTTTAAATTCATTCAATGAGGTGTAAGGACACCAAATTTAAGATTGTGTCGAGAGTCTCTGCCGAGAGAAATTAACTTGTAAAGGTGGAGAAGGCTTGATCTCCTAGCTCAGGCTTTTACATTTTCAATATACTAATCAATTATGTAAATAAATAAACCATTAATAATAGTGTGAAATAAAATAACAAATTTAATTACTATTTAATTATTGAAAATAAAATGAACTGTGAAACGCAGTGTCAAAATTAATATTCTCATGCCATTGTTATTAAAGAAGAAAAATCTAATTGACCCCTTTTTACTATCCCTATTGTCTTAGCCAGCTTACTAGCTTACGATATATATATATATATATATATATATATATATATATATATATATATATATATATATATATATATATATATATATATATATATATATATATTTTTATATATATTATTTTATATATTAATATTATATATATATATATTATATATAATATATATATATATAGTTTTAATAAAATCTTATTAAGACGAATTTATTCCTGTTTATTAGATCTAAAGAGTTGACTCCCAATACAAGCTCTCTTCATTTCTCATTTGTAATTTCATTCCATAACTTGCAATAACATTTTTTTGGTAACACTTAAAATGTATATTTGGACTAATTTAAAGCACAATGCCTAGGTGGCATTTAAATATTGACAAAAGTTTTGGCAACGTATGTGGGGAAGTAACTTTTAAATCGGAAAAATCGTAATGTGACCCCGTTATTGAGAAAAGCATGCGAAATTTATTTCGGAGATAGTTTGAGATTAGGATAAGTATGGGCCCCTAACATATGCTGTAAAACGTATGAAACATTGTTAACATTTGGTTGAAATTAGAAAAACGTAAAATGGGTTTCACATTTGAAATGATTTGAAAAGTACTAAAAGATAAAGTCCCATTTTGTTATTTTCGACTTACTAAGATAGTTGGCATTGGATAAAAGTCTAATCAGACTGTACATTATACAAATTTCCCATTTCTTGTGCGACTTGCCAGAAATAGGAATGAACTTCCAACCCCAAAACCTTCATAATATTAAATTTTTTAATGAAGAAAATTCCGAATGCAAATGCTCTCAAGACAAAATCAACAATGTTCGACTATTTGAAGTATCGATTTCTTCAACAGAGCCGCATCTGATTTCATAGGCAGAACAATGACTTAATTCGAGATTTAAATCTATCATAAAGTCAAATCGAGATAACAATCTATTTTATTCAAGATGAATATTTGGTATTAGGTTTATATGTTAACAATTTTTTTGACACATTTTAGCAAAAGCATGATCCAAATGATTGGCGGTTATTCAGTGGTTCTTCAAAACTTAGCTTAAAAGCGGTTTGCTGCAAAATGGAAAAAAAATTCCCATCCATGCTAACAGCTTATGCCGTTTAAATGAACGAATCAAACGAGAACATGAAAATTCTCTTAGATAGAATTCGTTGTGATAACAATGTGTGGTCTATGAGTAGAGTCTTAAAGGCGATCATCGTTTTCCTAAGAATTCAGTTGGGTAGGGAAAACCAAATGTATGTTGCTGTTTCATTTCTGAATTTGACAACCGTGTACAAAAAAGAATGGCCACTATATGAATCACTAACTCTTGATCTAAAAAAATGAAAGCAATAAAATACTAGTTGTTCCTAAAATTGCATTTCTTCCACCATTGAAGAAAAAATTGGACTTAATGAAAAGTTTTATTAAAGCAATTAATCGGAATGGAAGAGGCTTTCTGTATATGAAACAAAAATTGCAAAGATTTAATTTGGCTAAAATTAAAGAGGGCATTTTTATGGACCCACAAACATGAGAAATAATGAAAGATAGCGAATATGAAAACGTGCTAAATGAAGTTGAAATAAGAGCTTGGTAATTTTTTTAAAGCAGTTGTTAAAATTTTTTTTGAAAATGTGACATAATGACATTGTGACTGAGTTATTCAATGCCTACCAATGAATAGGATGTATCATCTTTAAAAATTAACTTTTTGAATTTTCTTTTCGATTTTTATCGAAAAATTTGGGTGCAATAAGCCTCGAACATGGGAAACGGTTCCACCAAGATATTTCCATCATGGAAATGCTATACCAAGATAAATGGGGCCTAAATTTTTTTGGTGATTATTGCTGAACATTAATTAGGGATTACCATGAAAAAAAAAATCTGCAAAAACACTCTAGGTATGTTAAAGACTAATGCCATAACTTATATATATATATATATATATATATATATATATATATATATAATATTATATATAATATATATATATATATATATATATATATATATATATTATATATATATATATATATATATATTATATATATATATATATTATATATATATATATATAAATAATATATAAACTAATATATATAATTATATATATATTAGTATTATAATAAATATATATATATATATATATATATATATTATATATATATATATATATATATATATATATATATATTATATATATATACTATATATATTATATATATATTTATATATATAATATTATAATATATTTATATATAATATATATATATATATAGTTATATATGATATTATATATATATATAATATATATAGTATATATATAATATTATTTATATATTATATATATTAAAATATATATATATATATATATATATATATATATATATATAATATATATATATATATATATATATATATATATATATATATATATATATATATATATATATATATATATATATTATATATATATATATATATATTTATTTTATTCATGTTTATCTATATATATATATTATATATATATAGTAATATATATATATAAATATATATAAATATATATTCTACCTTTCAATGTAACAACACTTTGTAGCAATAATATAATGGGTGATAAATAAAATGATTTCCTATTATGTTTTACATAAGATGCGTTATTACTTAAGGAATTAAAAAAATATATATTATTTTTTTACAAGTGTTATCGAAGGGGCAAGATACTTCCCAATTGATATTTTAGGCTTAATGCCTCAAAATGTAAAATTTATGATCACCCCGAATACTTTCTTATCTTTGGGGTCGTAGTCTTTATCGCGTTGAGAGGCGGCAAAACCTAATCCTTAATCGTTTTACCGTTTTAAGGGGACAGTCTGGGTAGAGGTATCTTACTTTTGGGGGTGGTAATCATCAATTCTATGATTTTTAGGTTTTAATACTCTCTATGGCAGAATTTACTGCTCTTTCGAATGGTTTGGGTAATTTTAAAAAATAAAAAATATTTTATTAATTATACACAGAGGTACACGGTGGTAGAGTCAATTTTTGGGAAGTCATTAAAGAAAAATCGTTATAGCCTTTTTATTATTCATCCAATCAGCACGAAACTTTCGGAGCGTCTATAGTCAAAGAAGGTTTACATTATTTGTTTAGGTAAAGTTTTTGTATACAGAGTAGATTTGCCGCCGTGCATGGGAGAAATTTCAAATTTTTCCCCATAAGCAGTAGCAAACCCCTAGGGCTTACAAAAAATATTCTAAAGAAAAAATGTTAATCCTTCCAATTTATAAATGATATGAAAATTTCGTATTGATCGGATAAATAATAAATAAATTATCGTGATTTTTTATTTTTGAGTTGCAAAAAAAAAAAAAAAAATTATAATTGGTGGCATGAAACTTTTTAAATATTTTTCCGATTATAATGAATCTTTCACAGCTTGTGCAACTCTACAATTCACACATATTTTATTTAGAATAATATTTAGTATTACCAACAGTTTTGCCGCTAATCACGAGAAAACGTTTGCAAAATTTCAAGATGTTTCCCTTGAACAACGGCAAAACCGTTGGACATATAAACAATCTATCTAAACAAAATATATATATCTTCCAAAATTATACATGCTCTTAAAATTTCGTAATAATCAAACAAGCAGTAAAAAAAGTTTTCGCGATTTTTTAATTTTTGATTTGCCAAAAATAATTTAAAAAGTAAATTTCAGATAATTGGTGACACATAACTTTTTTATTATTCATCCTATTAGAATAAAATTTTCCGAGCTTATAGATTTTTTGATTTATAGAGATTTTTCGTATACCCAACTATTTTGCAGTTGCTAACGGTTCAACCTCTTGGCTTTAGCACACAAAAATATTTTTCTCTACATCGAGTTGAGATTTTGGGATAAAGCAAAAATTCTACCAGACATTTGCATAGCTTTCTCCAATGTCTTCGATTTTATATACGTTTAGCTATATTTTGATGTATGATTCGTTCAAATAAAATAAATTTTGATAAGTTTTTTATAACTTTATAATTTTAGGAAAATAAAATGGGCCATAATTTGCCAAAAAAAAAAATAATAAAAAATAAAAATATATTAATATAACGCTGCTATGCTTTAGATATTTTGTAAAACATGTGTATTGCAAATATTTCAGTGAAGACCGTGTTTAAAAATATTTTGTAGTTTTAAAAATTGCTGAGCAAAAAGCTGATTCATGACATGGTCGAGAGGATCGACATGATTTAATGGGTTGGGAGGTCCTAGACCTATCCATTTTAGGAATCGGAGGCCCAAAGTGTTCTCCATTTTAAGGACTGATATACTGAAATCTTCTTCGACCCATGAATCAGGAGATTCCAAACCTTCCCTTTTAATGCATGTTTTTTTTTTTAAACTTAAGCATCTTCTTTTTCGACCAATCATTACCTTGTCCCTTTAGATAACCCCAAAACATTTTCTATTTTAAAATCCTCTCTAGCCATTGCATTTACATTTGTGACAGCCCATAACCTATCCTATTTTGTTGGTTGGTGGCCGAAACTTTTCTTTTATTGCCTATGAATCTTTCTTTCAGCATCCAAGCTACATTCTTTTAAATAACTAATCGTTACATTGTCAATCTCAGCAATACCAAACATTTTCCATTTTATGCACATCTTTCTTTCTCAATCTCAACGACGTTTGACCTTTTCATCTACACCTACCCAATATCTTTTCCATTTATACGCACAAAGACATTTTATGTTATGTTTCCCGTACTTATTAATTTCGGTGATCTCACACCTCAGGAATTTCAGTGCCTCATAATCTTTCTCTCTACACACTCCCATGCTTTCACCCTTTTTAAGCCTATCAAAACCTTTTCTTGTTATCGTCCTCACACCTTATTTATTTCAGCAACGCCTATTAAATTTTAACGCCTCATACTTTTTCCCACTTCACCTTCGCAATGGTATCTTTATTAAACCTTCCTTTACTTAATGTTTTATTTGTCATTATACCCAGTTTTCCTTTATAAAATCAGACACCAAATTATTTTCATTCAATATCCTTTTTATTTTTAATTTTATAGCTACTTTTAGTTCATCTTTTATTTTTAATAGCACATATAAAATTGTTTTCATTCCTTATTCATTTTATTTTTTATTCTATCAGTTTGATTTTTCCTTCCTGTTTTCTTTGTAAGCACAAACTCAATGTTATTTTAATTTCTTATTTTTTAATATATATATATATATATATATATATATATATATATATATATATTATATATATATATATATATATATATATATATATATAATATTATAATATTATTATATATATATATATATATATATATATATATTTTATATATATATTATATATATATATATATATATATATAATATATATATTATATATATATATACTATATATATATATATTATATATATATAATATATATATATATATATATATATATATATATATATATATATATATATATATATATATATATATATATATATATATATAATTATATATATAATATTTTGCTTTTAATTTTTTAGATATTTTTTTTATTTTAAATATTATTAATTTTCTTATGCTTAGTAACTTTCTATTTCGTAAAATCACTAATCACTGAATCATTAAATAAGTAAATTACATAACCAAAATCAACCTCTATCCATAAACAAACATTTATTTACTATCCTTTTATCAGATTGATCGTGTATGTAAATCATTCAATCAATTAATTATTAAATCCCATAACCAAAAAACAAAACTCATCTATCCATATTTAAACACTTATTCATAGTCCTTGCATCTGATTTTTCATGTAGGTAAATAAGTTAATCACTATCTCACATATCTAAAACCTGCCTCTTATCCATACACAAACAATTATCCATAGTCCTTCGATATAAGTATCAATTACGTAAATCATTAAAACTCTTAATTTTTTTTTTTTTAATTTATTATTACATTAAAACACTAAATCACTTAGTCATTTAATTATTAAATCAGTGAAGCAAATAACCAAATCCTGTCCCTATCAATACACAAATATTTATTTTCAAATCTAGGATCAGATTTGTCATGCTGTAAATCACTTAATCATCTAATCAAAAAATCTCATCTCCAAATTCAACCTAGCCCCTACTCATATATCAACATTTATTCAAAGTATTTAGATCAGATTTTTCATGAATATAAATCACTTAATCGCCTATTCATTAAATCACATAACCAAAACCCACATCCCATCCAAAAAACGAACACTTATATCCAGTCCTTTGATTTGATTTTCATGCATGTAAATAACTTAAGCACTTGATAATTAAAACCAACACCATAGCCATACATGAACACATTTTCGATATATTTCCTAACTTAAGATTACAACATAATAAACCACCATAACCTAACCTAACCTAACCTATAATCCCTTGACCTAATTATGAATAGCTGGTAAAATAAACAAATTATCGCACCTGTCAATAGTTGCTAACTTATTATTACCTAACACGGCTTACGCTAAACTAACCTAATTTAGTTTATAAGATATGAAAGGTTAGTTTAGTGTTTTTTGCTTGATTTGGGTCTATTGATGTATTAGGAGGTTAGGTTAGGTATGAATAAAGTTTTGAAGCTATTTCTTGGTTAGAAACTATGTTTATGATTTTCAGGATTAATAGGTTAAATTTTGTTATGTAATATTAGGTTATCTGTAAAAATAATATAAATGATGTACTTATTGAAACTTGGGTCAGATATTAGAAGGGTAAAGCGATTTAATAAAAGAAAATTAGTAAGATTAGATATTGATATGTTAACAATAATCGATAGGTTGTACTGATGGTTAGGCTAAAGTTATTGATAGGTTAACATGCTAGAATATTTATTGTTATGTTAAAAGTAATTGATAATTTAAGGATTTGTTAGTTTGACGAATATTGAAAGGTTTGGTTCGGTTATGTTGTTTTGTAATGTCGTGTGAGATACTTTTGTTAAGCTAGGTGAGATAGCCTTGTTAGAGGCTGTCAGATAGAGATATAGTTAGGTTAGGGTGGGATAGGAGGGGTTTTTGTTGAGTGGCTAGGAATGGTAACGGTTGGTTAAGTTTTATTAGATTAGGATATGTTAAGTAGTTATATTTGGTAGGTCAGGTTAGCTGAGTCTATTAGGCATTAGAGATATAAATGGTTTATAAGATTGTATTAACTTAAATCATTGCGAGTACAGAACGTATAAGATAATTCACGGCTTTTCAACGTATTCTTGTAACATATCATTAGTATTTTACCTAACATAGTAATATTTAACAAACATTTATCATAATACTGTCAGGTTAGCTGAGTCTAGGTTAGGATGGATATTGTTATTCGTTATGTTAATCTCTATAAATAGGTTAAAAACTTTACCTATATTTGCAGTTATTCAGAAGTTTATAACGTATATAATGTATAAAGTTAGGTTTGCTAGGTTAGCCTATATTAGGTCATGTTAGGCTATTTAAGTATGCTGGGTTGGCTTACAAATACATTATGTTAGGGTTATTTTATGATTAGTTAGTTTAGATTAGTTTAGATATTTATTTTAGGTTTAGTTTAGGTTAATAACACTACAAGGTTTTATGCTGCCATGTTAACGTAACCATTGATATGTATATTGAACAATGTCTTTGAGTTATCACTATTAACATTAGTTATTAGTTTTTCATAGGTTAACTTAGGCTAGAGTAAGATAGGCTAGATTATATTTATGTTAGGTAGAACATAATTATTTATAGTATAGGATAGGTTAGTATAAGCACTTTACACTAGGTTTGTTAATCTTAGGTTAGCTTAATTTAAATTTGATTAGGATAGGTATTGTTATATTTTCATTAATTGATAGGTTAGAAGTTTTGCTTATATTCCTGTAATTGATCAAGGCATTAGAAGTTTATGCTTATATTCCCAGTTATACTTAGCTTAGAATAGGATAGCTTAGGTTATGTAAGGTATGCTAGGTCTGGTTATTTAGATATAGCAACTTTCTTCTTAGAATACGAAATAGAATTAGAAGTTTAAATTCTTAATCATATTAGAAATCATTTCCAAGATTTTCAGGGCAAAGATTAATATTGTTATCAAAATCCTACAAGTAAAAGATTTCTATTAAGAGCAATAGATTAAAGTGTAATTAACTTATCACAATTAAGAAATGATGTTTCAGTTGAAAATTCATGAAAATAAAACCAATGGATGTATGAGTCAGAGGAAGTGGGTTTGCGGTAGATTTGATAGGTGGGAAAACTAGTTAGATCCAAGTACTGTGATTGTTTTTATTTGAAGAGGAGTGGGTTTTGGTTATGTAATTTAATAATTAATTGATCAAGTAATTTACATACATTAAAGACTACATTCAAGGACTGTGAATAGGTGTGTTTATTAATTTTACGTAATAAAAGGAAAATGGTATCTTAAAATTAAAAATAAAATGAATAAAATTTTTAAATAAAAATAGAAATTAGAAAAAGGAAAAAAGAAAAATAATTCTGAGTTTGCACCTAAAAAAACTAAAAGTGTGATATAAACTAAAACTACTAATATAGTAATACTAATTTTCAGTTTGCGCTCAAGATTAAACGCTTTATAAAATATTTAAAAAAGATTAAAGAATAAACTTAGTTTTAAGTTTGCGCTTAAAATGTATACGGGAATGAAAATATAAAAGATAAATCAGGAAAGAAAAAGATAAATTAAGTCAGCAATTAAAAAAAAATTATGAAAATTTCACTCGGTAATTATATGAAAAATCAGGTTCGAATACTGTGAATACGTGTAATAGAAAAGGAATATCTTATGTAATAGAGTTTATGACCTCTTCCTTTCGCATCCCGTACTGACAGATTAGGTCCAGATAAAAAATTGCAAAGTCCTTTATTATGTTAAATAAAGAGGTATTTAAATGCTATACGGTAAATTATTTTTATTAATAATAATGTAATTCGCATTAGTAACATTAACGGATAGGAGATTATAGATTTTAGGGCAGCTCCTTGAGGCTTCAACTGTGATGGACTTTAGTTATATTAGGGACTAATACAGCTTAGGCTAGATTATGGAACTTAAAGTTGGCTGGGTATTATGAATTAATTCGGCAGTTATATAAACAAGATAGCTTTTGAGCTTAAAGATATATTTCAATCTTATTAGGTTAGAATACGGTTAGTTTCTTTTCATAGAGTCTAATGTTCTAGTTTAAGTTTTGTCCGTACATGACATTACGGGTAATGTTAGGTTAGTAGCAATTAATAGGATACGAACTTTTTGTGCGTTAACTGTTATTCTTATTTAGATTTAGCTAGGGTAAGTTGTGTTGCTTTGGAAGTTTAGGGTTAGATTTGTTAGCCATTGATAGGTTATGTTATTCTAGGATTAGGTTAAGATGGTTTATGTCAGGGAAAATTAGGTTAAAAAGGTTCGATAGAGACTAAGTATATGCTCTTACTGTTTAAGTTCTATTAACTTTTTCAACGCATATCTCAAACATAACAATGTTAATTTTACAATAACATCGTAATATTTTAACAAAAGTTTGATAGGCCATTAGGGAAATTTAACTACGGGTTCATTTAGACAGCCATACGTCATCATTTTAGCGTGTGTGAGGACATTATAGCCCTTGTCATTTTTAGCAAGTTATATCTATTGTTGTCCTAGAAATTAGGGACAGGGGTATCTACTAAAATCATATTGTGGTCGTCAAGTTAAATTAATACTAAGGAAGCACTCTTCGTTCCGATGAATTGTTAACAAAAAAGGTCGGCCAGTATGCTTATGCTCGTGAATTATATAACATTAACGTATTTTATACACATTTTAATTTAATTTAAAAATATCAATATATATTAAAATACACAAACCTTTTTAAATAATTTGCAAAGTACAAAATATAAAACAAAAAGTTTAAAATTTTAGAACCCTTCACTTGGATTTCAACATAATATCATAAGTAAAAAATATAAGAGTTCATCGATATAAAATATGTTTCGCACTTTCAATGAACCTACGGAATTATAATTATGTTTTATGTTTACTTATTTATATTATTTTTTTTTTAGATATTAAATATTGACACATGTTAAAAATCGATGATTTACAGTAAAGTATTTCCCAAATTGTGTAAAAAAATTGTGTAAACATTAAGGAATTTTCTAAACTGATTGCGCTTCCTACTATAGTGTGTCAATAATATCAGCAAACTGTAAAGTAGTTCATATGGAGAGTCTTATTCCTTTTTGCGTCTGAAATTGATATGTTGTCATTCTAATACGACGAACCTAAACATGTACTAAACCTAGCGTGATAGTATATATATATATAATATATATATAAATCAGTACTTAATAATATACTAAGGTAATATGATAAATATATTAATATAATATATCTATTTAATATACTATATGATTAATTATATATATATAAAATAACATGTATACAGAAAAATAACATAGGTTATATACATTATATAACTATATATATATTATATAATATATTAATACATGATATATATATTGTTATTTATATATATACTATACCACTATATTATTTCTAACGCATATTATATATTATACTATATATATATATATACTATATAATTATATATATATAAGCATAATCCATATAGTAGTATAAAAGTCAATATTATACTAGTGCATAATAATCAATGTCAGTGATGGTAAATGCAAATGTTGTAAAAAGTGATACTCTAAATATTAAAGTATATTACATATATTCTAATATATATATATTATATAATATATAAAATATACACAAAATACTTGATATAATATACTTAATATTGTATATAATTTATTGAACATATATCTAATTCATATTCGTTAAAGTGTCATATATATATCGTTTTTATCGAGTTATATATTTAAACATATTCATATTTATATAATATAATATTATATGTAATAATAAATATTTATGAGAATATTATATAAAAACTGATAGGAGCTAATTTTATATTTATAATAAATTTATATATCTATATTAATATATTTATTATTATATATAACCTAACTAATATATTAAACTACAATACAAATAACTTATACCTATATATATATATGAGGCTTCATCGGGAAAATTGAAATCATTGCCTCCTTGGAGTGACAGCAGTTATAAATATAATATGTAAATCATAAAAACTATTCAATATTACATTTCTCTATCTAATGTAATATAATAATTCTAGAAATGTTAAATTCACACATAGACTGTCAGTTTATGTTAAATATTATTACAAGTACATTAGATAACGTATATAATAAGATCAAAAAACCTTAATCATATAGATAATTTAAATATACTAAGTTTATTATCTCATGATCATTTTTATTACCTAAGGTATTGAGTATCTATATATAATAAACAACACATAATTAACATTTCGAGATAAATCCGATCGAAGGTAAGTCTCTCGCTCAGAGAAGATGTGATGTCACGATATAGTGAGTAGGGGATCTAAGCCCCGGAAGGTTAATCGTGGCAGTATTACCCCTACCTAGATATAAGTTAGTAAGGTATATCTGTGTAAGGTACTCCTCTAAGCCCTTCTATATTATAATATAGGGCGAGGTCCCAATCCCGCTTATCCCCCTTTGGGGTAATTATATAATAAATTAGTGTGATATTCACTAGTATACTATACTATCCCATATTATCATCTATATATATATAATATATATATCTATATAATTATAGTAATCATATATATTCTTTTTCTATCTAAAATCAGATAATAATAATCACTATATAATTTAAGTTATTTTTATATTACCTATTATCTATATGATGAGTTTTTGATGTTCTACTCAGGTATAAATGTATAATGTTAGTTATATTTTATTATTTATAGAATTCTGTAGGTTATATATATATATAATTTATTATATAGTAATAACTTTATATGATCGATATATATATATATATATATTTTCTATTATTATATATAATATATATAGTATATATAGTATAGTATATAATATATCAGTGTAAATATATATAATAATATATAATTAATTATATATTATATAAATATAATATTAAATAGACAATCTATATATAGAATTATATAATATATATAACTACTATATACTTATATATTTAGTATATAACTATATATTATTAGTTTAATATATATATATATATATATATAGAGATAAATGAATGAATAGTATTATATTATATATAAGAAATTGTATACATATGTATATATATATAATATATAGATTATATTATATATATGTATGTTTATATAAATTTTAATATTTATATATATATATATATATATATATATATATATATATATATATATATATATATATATATATTATATATATATATTTATTTTTTTTATTTTATTATATATAATATATATATATATATATAGTTAACTGTATATATAATAATATAATATATACTGTTATATAGTAATATATATATATATATATATATATATATATATATATATATATTACATTTCTGCATGTTTTATGATTTTTAGCCAATCGAAAAGGAAAAATTACACTAACTCCAACACCAGAAATTTTCCGAAAAAATATCTGGCAACCATTCTTTCCAAGACTGTTACTCATAGTAGGCTCTGCAATTTACTGCTGCTGGTGTGTTATGGTTTTCAATATGATTTCCCATCAATGTTTTTGATATATTTTCTTCATGGTGTTTGATATATTCCGTCAATTATTTTGATACGATAATTCGTTAGTGTTTGCTTTTATTAGCAAATCATTTGTAGTATAAATTTTGTGATATGTTTAACCCGCATATATGGCTAAGAGTCAGTATAAAGACAATTTCTTAAATTTCAGTTTCACATTTATAATAGATTGAGCAACAGGAAAACCACAATCTTTCATCTGTTGGGAAATATTCAGTAATGAGTTACTAAAACTGAGTAAGTTAAAAGGCACCTAGAGACCAAACAGAGTGCTTTAATTACTAAAGAATCTAGTTTCTTTGAAATAAAATATCAGCAGCTGAAGCGACAATGGTTCAACGCTGGAAAGAAAGTTGTTCATCCTTTGCAAAAAGCCACTCCTGCTTTTCACCATGTAGCTTGAAGTATTGTACAGGAGTAGAAACAGCATACAATTGGAGAGAATTTGGTGAAACCAATAGATATGATCCGTTTCACACGTGTAGATTAATATTTAAAAAAATTAGCAAATTCCTTTATCAAACGATGCATTTTGAAAATGTATCTACGATATATCGAAAGATTAAAGGAAAAAGTAATTTTATCTGTCAAAATTAAGTGGTCAGTTTAGAATTCAGCTAGATGAAACCATTAACGCAAAGGACGACGCTCAATTGATGGGCTATGTAGGCTCTACTGATCACACAAACATGAAAGAAGAATTTTTAATTTGCCACCCAATGACCACGAATACTACGGAAGAAAACATATTTAATTTAACGAACTCATTTTTTGAAGAAGATTTGTCTTTTGATCAATGTCGCATGCTTGGGGTGCACCAGGGATTCTGTGCAAGAGTAAAATGAGTTGATTTGCAGGTAAAGGTGTTTCACTGCCTTCTTCACAGGTATAATTTTGCTTCTAAGAGGTTGTTCAAGCGGTTAATTTTATAATAAAGGAAGGATATTTAGCAGCAGAATATTTTGTCAGATGTGCTTTTAAATAGACTCTGAGCACACCCACTTGTTGTATCATTGGGAGGTTTGATGGTTGTCTTGAGGAAATGTTCTTCAATGCTATTGAAATATTCTTATCTGAATAAAACATCATTTGAATTCCCGGTTTTCTAATAAAAATTGATGTTGAAATTAGCATATATTTCAGATATATTTGCGGAACTTAAGTTAAATACCTCAGTGAAGGGCTGTGATCAAACTGTTAAATACATGGCATTTTAATATTTTGTCCAAACATTAGTTGCGCCAGTGAAATACCATCCTATGCAATAGGGGCTTGCCTCATCATGAAAAGCACTATAGGTAGTAGACTAAGCCAAACCTTACAGCGTAAATTATGATCGTGTAGCATACACCGTAGACAGCTTATGAAAAATGCATTTATTGTCTTCAGTATTCATTTCTCATTGGAATTGCAAAAATATATTTACTACATCCGTCAATTAAGGTGACAGATGCTTATAACCCCTTGTATTAGGGAGTTTTAAAACATCTGCATGCATGACTTTGAATTTCACGGTAACCTTTTTGAAGGTTCGGAAGGCAATCTTGATTCTTGCTATAGTTTTATTTATTTATTTATTTTCACATATTCCTTTACTTTTTATTCATATTTTTAAAACATAAATTCATTTCTTATTCAGATCAAAGTTCCATTTACACCAAAGTAGAATTTACGATGAAATTATTTTTTATAAGTTCATTTACATATTCTTCGGGAACAAAAACTCAGGCATAACTTTAAGATACATCAAAATGGCATTTTAACATTTTTTTAAAGAAAAATAATTTGGCTTTATTAATTAATTTTAAAGTAGACTTTTCTATCTTAGGTAACAGCTCCATTAAGTATTTATCTGATTTTTGTTTATGTTAGATCATTTAAAATTTAGCTTCTTCTTAGAACTATCTGCTAACAATTTTGTATTTTTATTAGAACTACAAAGCTGAAAACAAATGCAATTTCCAAAAATTCTGCATCCTTTTTATCTCTTATTTTCTCTTACTTCTTTCTCTATGTCTCATATTCCGTAGACAGACATTCAGAGTATTCACTGCAGAGTGTTTCGTAATAGCTTGAGAACTCCCTTTTCATTGGCTGCTTGATTACTAGCCGATTCCTCATTGGCTGGAAGGGAATCGAGGGCGGAGTTAACATCATTAATCTTCTATGTAGAATACTGTACGTTAGTTTGTTCTACCTCTTGCAATATCTTATTCTCAAGTAGGTATTTTAACAAAGCATTCTGTTATACCGGTATAATTTTTAATACTATTTTGTAAGCACTTAATAAAGTTAATTCACTTATCTCTCTATCACACATAATTTTGGCAGTTATTCGTCATATTTATTTAATTTAACAGTTCACGCTAACTGTAGAGAACTATGGTTTTTATTGTATCTATAATATTTTTAAAAGCGGTTTCACTTTTCTCCTCCACTTATTTTTTTTATTTGAATAGTTTTCAACATTGAGAAAATTATAGAGGTAGTATGGTGCGAGAATAACAAGACAAATTCTGTCTATAAAAACTAATGGATCCTAAAAGAAGGTGAAGCTCTAGAAGAGTTAGAGTGTTATGTTCAATAATTCATTTATACATAGCAATACCCCGATCCCCTGTTTTAAAAAACACAGAGATTTAAGTTTTGTAATCCCAAATTCATACTTGTTTATATTTAAACAAATTTTAAAATAAACCAATCGTTCAAGCACACGCTCTATCAAAGCCACATGTTCGGCTTCATTTTAAAAAAAGCAGGTATTAATATGTCATCTATATACACACATATATCCCTTCTAAACTTCCAAAAAGTATAAACT